>JAHLSL010000055.1:2782707-2847864 GCA_025920805.1 Petroica traversi
TCCCCGCGGCCTGCTGCTTTCCCCGGGCCCCTTTCGCCGCGGTGACGCTGTCTCCGCCCGCAGGTACCTGCTGTGCGCCTCGGGGGACTTCGTGAAGGTTTACAGCGTGAGCACCGAGGAGACCTTGCGCCTCATGGGCGGCCACGCCGACCTGGTGACCGGCATCCAGCTCAACCCGCACAACCACATGCAGGTTTGCGGGGGAGGGCTGGAGGGGGTGGCCCTGACACTGATGTGCCACCGCTGGGGCTGTCCCAGGGCTGGCTGGAGCTGGGGAGGGATTAGGGCATCGCGAACTGATGTTTCACTGAAATCTGACAAGGAGGGAGACGCTGTGTCAGTTTCCACAACACAACCGTGAAATATCATGTGGATTGCACTCCTTGAATGGAATGGCAACAAAACAGACGTACAGCAAGAGTTCCGTTTCTTTAATTGAAAGATTAAAAGAAGCATGTGAGAAAATCAGAAATACTGCGTTTGGTGTTAGCCACTCTGTGTCTGCTGGTACGGATGCAGATGTGACTGAATCCCTTTAACTTGCCCAGTGGCTCCCTCTGCCCCCAGCCTGCCTTCCCTGCTCTCAGCTGGCTTGGGCTTTTTTGGTGTCTCTGTATGAACAAGAGATATTTACCAAGAGGGACTGATCTGTATATTAGCTGTGCAAAATTAGATGTTCACATGATGGTTGTCTGTGCATATGCACTTTGTGGCAATGTACATTTCAAACTGGAGTAATCGTGTTGTGCTTTCCTTGCACTTTATTTGAAGGCAGCGCAGAACTGGTCCCTGTCCTGTGTTTTTTATGACGCAATTACCTGGAATCACAGTTGAGATTTTATGTAAAATCTGACTTTGATATAGTATTTTTACTTATATATTTGTCATTTTTGTTCCTCAGCTCTATTCTTCCTCTCTTGATGGCACCATTAAGTTGTGGGACTTCATGGATGGGATTCCCATTAAAGTATGTTGAGTTATTCCTGTTAAAAGCATGTCAAAAATGGGCACAAATCAGTCTGAGATAGGTTGTTCTGCTATTAACACAACCTAAAACCCATCTAATTATGGCAATAATAGAATGTGTGATGATGATGATGCACATCATTTTGGGGAAGATGGGAGATGTACTGACATACTGACTTTGCTGTCTGCTACAATTTGGAGTCCAGTGTAGCTCTGGGGAGTGTGCTGCAGTTTGGGATGTGCCAATAGGAATTGATCCAATGGCTTGAAAATGCGGGCTGCTGACTGTTCTCTTGCTCATATTTTCTTCTAAATACCAACCTCTGGGTGTGCCTTCTGCTTTATATTAGGGATAAGGTATCTGGAGGCTTTTCAATACATCTGATGTATAGGAGTATTTTTTTATTACTGGTTTGACATTTGTATTAGACCTTGATAGATTAAAGATGTATTTGTCCTAGAATTGAGAGTTTTAATGGATACGTGGACATTTCTTTAAGACATGATTTCCTTATTTTAAAGACACACATACAAATGTAGTAATTGTTATTTTTCTTCTCTTTTTTCTTCAGACTTTCACTGTAGGAGCCAAACTTCTGGCACTATACACACTTGCTAGTGCTGAGGACTCGGTGTTTGTTGTCATTCCAAAGAAGGGTGAACGAGGTACAGTACAAGTAGCATCAATCCATGTCATCTCAGTCATTCTGTCTGTGCTGCATTCCCAGCAGTGAAAGGTGTGCTGCAAGAATGGGCTTTAATATGTTAATTGTGAAATATTTCTTAAATCCTGTGGCAGATGTCTGTAGTCTTGCCTTTTGTATCTCTTTCATTCTTATTCTGTGACATCTGTCATTCCAGTATTTGTCTGGAAGAGTGCTTGTCTTTGCTTTTGAAGCATGTATTGCATGGATGTCATCTCATAGATGCAGTTCATCTTTGAGCAGTGCTCACCAATGTTACACTGCTGAAGTTGGGTATGAGTGCTTGAGATTATTCTCCCACCTTAAGCAGTACTAACATAAATAGACTTAGCCTGTTTAACAATGTGCCTAGATGTTTTTTATGGGGTTTTGTCTGCAATAAATACAGCTTGGCCTTACTGTGTACTATAAAATATTGCTACTTCAGAGCAAGAGCAAATACTCTGCAACTTCCCTTGGTTTGTGCTTATACTTGCACTGATACCCCGTGTCTGGTCCTCATTCTTCATTACTACTGTTGATTTCAGACAGATTTTTTTCTTTGGTCAGATACATTCCAGTTGGTCTCAGTTAAGCTGACAAAAGGAGCAGGCCAAGATCTGGAAGCCAAGGAGCTCTCAGTGGTTCTGAATGATGTGGGTGCATCAATGAAGCACATTGCGTTTGGAAGAGAGGTATGTTCACCTTTGGGGTTTTTTTCTCTCTGGGGTGTTGGTTGGTTGGGGTTGTTTTCTTCTCAAATGAAATCTATGCTGATTATGCCTTTATACAAGCATAGCAGTATTGAAACAAAACTGACAGTAAATGAATCAGTAAGACCTGTGCTTTCTTATTATTACAAAAACAAAAACCCCAAAACTTTGACACTTAAAACAGCAAAGTATTTACTTAACATCAGCTAATGTGTTGTCTCCAGTGTAAAGTACTTTGTAGTGAAATGTGCTTTACTTTTTTCTTGTGTGGAAACATAATCTGTATGTCTTAAATGGCTTTACTTTTACAGGGTGCATATGTGGTATCAGTGAAGGATGTTACTCTCCAGGTTTATTTTTTTAAACGGAAACTGTTGAACAGGTAAGAAAGACAAAGCAAATGTCAGGTATTGATTCAGTCTGATATGTCCTAGAAGTTTTTTAACTCATGATGTGTGCATGCATGATCTCATATTTGGTTTTCTGCTGGCGGAGATGTAGTCACTGTATAAGAAACTTCCTGTAGAAGTGAACAGTGAGCAGAGCAGTGGCAGTGGTACCTTACCTTTGCAGCTCAGGAATGTGTTTTTTTCAGTTATATCCTTAGGTTGATCCTGAACTGAAACAAGTGACATAGTTTGGGTGGGTCCCAGGCAGTAGGAGGAAAGGAGGAGAAAAGAGGCAGAGGGAGAGAAAGAGAGAAGAAGAAAAAATGCCTTGATGGAAGGCAAAGAATTAAAGAAACCAAGAGAAAATCTGTCACTATTTTTTGAGAGTGCATATAACCATAACAGTTTGAAAATGTTTAATTTTGCTTATTAGAATTATTTTTTATGTGCACTAGCTAGTCCTTTTGAAGATTTGATTTAGAAAAACCAATCCAACTCTTATAATTACAGTTACTTTATTAACTCCTGAAGGTTTTCTTTAAGTACAATGAGGACAAAAGGAGGAGACAATCACTTCAGTTGCGTTGTGTGCCATCCTACAGAGGATTGCATTGCAACCGGCCACGCTGATGGAAAGATCCGCCTCTGGTATGTGCACTTTGGTTAACTGTGTATCCCAGAAATTCCTCTGACTGTAGGAATTAAGTCAAACCTGAACAAAACAGAACTAATTTGACCTTAGCATTGCATTTCAGAAGTCAGAATGAGTAATGAACATAACGTTGCTGACAGTGAGTGTAAGGTCAAGTGGAAGAAATGCTTATGTTAAGTTACGCTCCATGAATCTAAACTAAGGTGAAAAAGGTAATGCAAGAGCATCTGAAATAATTCTTTATGGGAAAAAAGAGTCCTGAGGAAACCACACCAATGGAATACATGATTAAAAACTTTACATGGCTGAGTTGCTCAGTACGTCTGAGATGTGAGAAGTGATCCAGGAGGGTTCTGAAAACCTGTAGTATTGTTCCTTCCCTCCTTCTGCATCACTTGAGCATGGGATAAACTAGTCTAGAAGTTAAGAGGACAGGACATTGATTGATTCAATTCAATATGTACTTTTATTTACTATGTTGTGAGTAAAGAACTGTTCTATTCCTCTCCACACAGGAGAAATTTCCACCACAAGAAAGAGTACACCTATTCCACACTGCACTGGCATCACGATATTGTCATGGATCTGGCTTTTTCTATGGAGGGTGAGTAAAAGAAAAATAAAAAGCAATAAAATAAGCCCACCAAAAAAACCAACAGATCTCTATCAGACAAACAAAGCCCTCTCAAATTTGAAGTGTTACAGCAGATGAGGAATCTATAGAAGCTCCAAGTTTGTCCATTTACTAATTTCTAGAATTTGAATTATATCCAGGAAGGATCTGAAATAAAAAGGAAAGGAATTGTTGTTCTTTAATATGTATTTTGATTGGCATTTATAATGCCAAATACCTGCCTTCTATGGTAGAGAAGGTCCCTCACCACCACTCTCCCTCCCCTTCCGTTTCATTAATAACACTGATGAGTTGTTACCAGTTTTGCTTCCATCCAAATAAAACAAGCCAGTCTTGCCTGAGCTCAAACCTGCTGTCAGAAATACTCTACTTTTATCTGAATTGTGTGATCTGAACTATTCTCCTTCAGGTGTTTCTTACTTCTCGCAGAAGGAGGACAATTCAGCCATATCCTTCCTACCTGCTTCAGAAGGGGATGGGATCTACTACTCCCAAAGCATTGCTTAAATTTCACTGTAGACATAAGTTCCTGTTACTTAATCCAAGTTTCTCTAGCAATTTAACATGAGAAACATGTCTGTGTGTTGCCTAGGCTTGATGTATTTGCTTGCTTGTGACAGTTTAAAAGATTTTGAGAAACTCACGTCTGTCTGTCATTGAAAGACAGAGGGACGTGATTTAATTTCTTTTTAAGCAAAAATTTTTAACTGTGTTTTGTTGCTGGAAAAGGAACCAGGTTGCTGAGTGGTGGAGTTGAATCAGTTGTAGTCCAGTGGCACAATGAGTCTTCGTGCCAGAAGGATTTCCTGCCTCGTTTGGGGTCTCCTATCGAGTGCATCTCCATGTCCTCCGACGGCGCTCTCTGCTGCACCCTGCACACAGACAACAGTAAGCCAAACACATCCAAGTGATCCAATACATCACTTCAATGGAAATGCAAATCTGTATGAGCTTCATTGTGTTGATTTTGGATGAGTTAACTAGGAACTGAAAAAATTCCATTACTGTTCTAAAAAAACATATGCTTGTAGTGATCTTTTGCTCTTTGATCAGTTCTGTGAATTTGCCTGGTGACTACTGTAACTTGGCTTTCCACCTTGGTGTCAGAAACAGGGATAAGATACATTTACAGTACAGATGATTACAGTCCCTTTCCCACCATGAGATGTGCACCTTTTGCAACACCTTGTCTGCTTTCTCTTTCAGGAATTACAATAATCAACAGCAACCTAAGGTTTTCCAGAAGTATTCAAGGGCTAATCAAAAGTAAGTGCAGTAAAATTTACCTTCCACTTAGAGAGCAGAATGTGTTACTTGACAGCTTTGGTCATTTGTCACCTGATTTTTTTTCTTTCTAGGTCGGGATGTCAAGACTGGCCTAGTGGTTGATCCTAGAACCAAAGCTTTGGTCCTGAATGGAGAGCCAGGCCACTTGCAGTTCTATTCCCTCCAGAGTGACCAACAGTTATTCAGTGTAAGTTGGATGGGCTTGTACCAAAACCTTAACTTAGTCATTTAAGTAATTTGTGCATATCAATTTACTTGAAAACTTAATGTGGCAAATGGGAAAAAAAACCTTGCAGCTATCCCACAAGACTGGATTCCACACTGAGATGTTCTTGGCTTCATCTCAGACTTCACTTGCTAAGCAAATTTAAATATTGATACTGATAAAAGTACTTCAAAACAGTGTGCTATCCTGTTAAGTGTCAAAAATTTCAAATTATTTTTCACTCTTTGCTACACTTCACATCACTGTGGAATGTGCATACCCTGATTCTGCTTTCCACATGTATTGGGGTACTTTTTTGTGCCACAGCCCAGTGAGTGTAACTGGAGACTTGAGAACATCTTTTCTCTGTGGTTTCATGAGTGGTGTCTCTTAAGGCTCTGCCTGAACTTTAAGGTACACCTGTGGCCTTGCTTTGCAGCTGGACATTGTGCAGCGCCAGTACATCCACCAGGCAGGTCTGAAGCAGTCGGACCTGGTGAAGGTGGCGTTCAGTGCTCAGGGCACCTGGCTGGCCACAGTGGAGGAGAGTGAAGAAGTGACTGACCCTGAGCTACAGCTGAAGCTGTGGTTCTACAACGAAGAAACACAAAGGTAATGATGATAGAGCTTCCCTTCCAGCTGTCAGTCACACAAATCTCTGCACAGACTTGCAAAGGCAGAGTTTTTCCAGATCTGAGAAGTTACCATCCACGCTACAGCATCTGCAACAGAGCACATGGTTGCACTGAATACACATGGGAAATAATTGCTCTGGATCTATTTCACTTACAGTAATCATAACTTATTGTAAATGTGGGAGTTAAATTCACGTATTTTCTTGGTGTTAAAAATCACAGACTTGACAGAATGATCATATAGCTCATATAGTTCTCTCACCTCTGTGTAATCCATTATTAATTGATTAGTCCTTCTCCAGAAGTTACAGAACATGTTGTTCTTAGTCTTTAGCTAATGTATGCATCTAGTTAATACCATTTCCCTTTTCTATTAAACAAATTACATTTTGACTACAAATTTTTATTCTCTAAAGAAAAAACAAGGCAAAAAAAAGCTACTACACAGATCAACTATGTGACTGATTTTTTTTTTTTTTTTTTTAAGTAGTGGAAAGACTGCCTAGAGTTCAGGCTGACTGTTTGAGAGATGCTTGCCTGGTGATAATTCTTGGTGTTGGGCTACTGTATGGAAGCTATTAGAGAAACCTAATCTGTTAATGCGATACCATTTAGCTGTCTTAATTAGAACTTCCTCTGATTGCTCTTCTCCCTGCCCATTCCAGAATCAACTTGAAGTCTTCCCCAAGTTCCAGATGAACTAGAATGGCAAGCTTCTGTTTTCTTTTCCTACAGCTTTACACTGAACACCAGAATAAACACACCCCATGACAACCACATCACAGACATGTGCTTTCGTGACATGGAGGAACTGGGAGATGACTCTCTCATATTGGTAACGACTGGCAGAGATTGTGTGTTTAAAGTCTGGGTGATGGTAGAAGACACTGACCCAGAAGGTAAGCGTGACCAAAAGACAACTTGCTCTTACTTGCACCTTGTAACATAGAACCATAAGAATCACCTGAGTTGGAAAATACCTAATGACATTTGAAGTCATGCTGTTGAAATTAAGACCCTATTTTCATTTGCTTAGTCCCATACATTGAATCTGCTGCTGCATGAAGTATTGTGTTGTCCTGATCATCCTGTGGTGGAGTTCTGTCGTAGTTCCACAGTATTGTAGTTTGGTATGGAGGTTCCTGAAATAGCCAAAGACCTTGGCAAGTTACTGCAGAAGAGAATGGCAGCCTGTGTTCGTTGGTTGAAGAACTGTTGGTGGTAATGATTTTTCAATGCTGAGAAAATGGATTTTTTTCAGTCCTCTGGGTAAGCTTTTGTCCTTGTTTGAGAGATGTGTCTGTTAGGGAAGGCAGGAACCTCCCTTGGAATGTAAGATGCAAAACCCTTTCCCTCCGAATTGTTATAAATTTGAAATCAAGGGGCTCTCAGGCAGAGATGAGGATAGGAATAAAAATTCTTTACTAACACGTAAAACAAAAAAAACTAACAAATAACAAATTAAAAAAACTAAAGGCAATAAACCACAAAACAGAAGCAGACACCCAGTCCCAGCCTGCTCGGCCTCAGGCACTTTTCCCTGTGGTGCAGTTCCAGTCACAGCCGGCAGGGGCGCTGGTGGCTCCCTGTGGGCAGGGCGGGTGCGATGGTTCCCCCGCGGCTGCAGGGGGCGCTCTGGTGCGAGCCCAGGTGACACGAGGTGATGGCGGCGGGGCTCAGGGCAGGGAGGGATGGAGGAGAGGCTTTGCTTCACAAGCCCTCGGGGCAGCGATGTCGGTGCTGCAGCAGGATCCCCGGGAGCAGCGAGATGAGACAGCAGGAGGTCCTGGCTGGCAGGGGCTTGAGGCTACAACTTAGCAAAGTCTCACAGTGGGGAGCAGGGCAGGATAAGCAGGGAAGGACCCAGCAGCCCCTCGGAAAGGTGGTGGACGGGGTGAAAACTCACGGTAGAGGGGAAGACGAGGTCCGTGGGTGGCCGGTGTGTCTTTCCAGTAATTAGCAGTTCTACCGTGCTCTGAGATCCCCCAGAGAGTGAACAGCTATTTCCTCCTGCCATTTTACCAGCCCAAATCTCACATTTTCTCTGCCCCCTCAGAAGAAGCTTGCCTCTCTCTCCCTTGGCTACTTTCTTTGTTTTCTTAAGTACCTGACCATTAGTTCCTTAGCAACTTATGGGAGGAAAAAATTCTTTAAGAAAAACAAAGGGAAAAAAATCCGAACCCTAGCAGCTTTTCATTTGAGACTCCTGCTCTAAGGAACAGGATGCAGAAATGTGTTATTTGATTTGAGTTGATTAGTGTAAAAGAATAGCACTTTTGCAGTTCTACTGGTGCTTCACTTCAGAGTTTGTTTTTTGAACATCCTTCCTTTCCATTAGGTATTTGAACATCATAGAATGGGTATTTAGGTATTTCCAAGGTACTATTAATAACCAAATATCACCTCTTGAAAGGCATGCTGATGTTCGCTTCTGTCAAACTGACTGTTAGTGTATGTTTATGGATTGCTCTGTATGCCTTTGGATGTGAAACACAAAAGATTTCCAGCATAGTAATGTGCTTTTACTTAAATGTTATTACAGTGTCAGGCATACTTAATTGAAGCATAACTTTGTTGCAACTGGGATGTCTTATCATTTCATGTTCCCAGTAGCAGTGTCTAGTGGTCTTGCTGAGCTGCTTGCAGTTTAGTAATCTGTTTTTCTTTTCATGGGCAGGTGAGAACATGTTCAGAAGTACTTTTGAGCTACTAGGGTTTCCATTTGGCAGACTATACCAAACTGACTTTCCAAGCTCTTTACTCCTCAGCAGTGGCTGCTGATGAGAAGAAAGACAAAACCTTGTGTCGTTTACTGTATTACTGTATTAAGGTATTGATGGAAAGAGTGTTTAGTTTTGCTTTCTTTTGTGAATTATTCTGAGGCTAAATTAAACTTAATGAGCAGATACTTTCATCTTGAGTCTAATGTCAGTTGGGGATGAAACCTGATTATTTTTTCTTTCCACAAAATAGGTTTGTATCTGCTGACAGAGTGTTTGTCTTTTAGGTAACTACAGGGTTTTATTTCATGGCATAGGTAGAAGTACCAATTAGTGGTGACTGCTGTGGTGTATTTGCCCAGTGGAGCAGAGTAGGAATGCTCAGGTAGAAAGGCTTGACATGCTGCAGCTTCTCTGCAGCTAATATTAGTTTCCAGTGAGTTTCTTAGTTGAGTTCATCTGGTGTGTCTCTTGCTGGGCCCCTAGATGGTGCCATGCAGTTGGAAGTGCTCAGTCGTTCTTGCCTTTTTTTTTTTTTACAGTCAGGTCTTTTAATCATCAACTTGTAGCCATTATATAAAGGGTATTTTAGCAGAGCATGAACTTATTTTCCTTTTTTCCTCGTACTACTCAAACATTTCAAAAGCATGCTTTATTAATTATTTTGTACTGGGAAATGTATGTTAATGTGGTAAGTACATCACACTGCTCTGGTTTATTTCCTGGTAACTATCAACAATGGGAAAGGTGTTCCAACAGAATGCAGCAGCAGGTGAACCAACACATGGAAGCATGCTGGTGGGTCACTGGGTGATCCTCACATCTTCTGTAAATGAACCACGAGCTTTGTTGCACTCAAATGCAACCTGTGTTCAGATTTTGAATAATGCTCATGTTCTTGCTGGAGTTATGACAGAACAATGTTTCAGAACAATAAGTGTTGAATCTAACTGAGTATCATTTTATCTAACCTCTGCCTGTTTGAGAGCACAGTTAATGGAGGTGACAGACTAAGCATGAATATTGTACTATGTCATAGAGTTGACTGTTCAAAGGAAAACCCTTCTAGCTGTTTTTCATACTAGAACAGGGCAGTTTCTCTGTACTCTTTTCACTCAAAAATTGTGAAAGAAAACTTCCTAGCTCTTGAGCCTATTTTGCAATAATACTTGAGTTCTTCTTTCTTCATGTATAGACTTGAATTAACTGTCTTGTTCATTCAATGCAGCACAGCAGAGTGTGAGCTGGAGCTGTGACTTTGTAGGCAGCTACCACAACTACCAAGCTACAAACTGCTGCTTCTCAGAAGATGGCTCTTTGCTTGCTGTTAGCTTTGAAGAAACTGTCACTGTATGGGATTCAGTTACTTGGGATCTAAAGTGTACATTTTGCCATCCACCTGGAAATATAAGGTATGTTTTTTTTCTCTGCTCTTTTATGTCTCATTTGAACTCTCAGAACAGAAAGAATCAATTCACACCAGTCCAAGACCTTGTATGTGTTCATATAAGCATTAAATTGAACAGTTTTAAATTCATACATAGAAAAGACTAAAATGGCTCTTAAGTGGTTGGTTAAAAATACTGTTAAAAATAAGATCAAGCATTGCAGTTCCTTCTTACTTGCCTATGTCTCCAGTACCTTCCATCCTTAAACATGTATCATGGGGCACACAAGTAGTGTGTTGATAGATATTCTCTTTTTGCCCATTAATCTAGGGATGAATCAAAGTCCTGGAAAAGTATATATACAGAAAGTTGGTTCTTTGTTTATGCATACTTGCAAATAGAAATTATATCAATAAACCATAAAGTCCTTATCTGTACTATGAAATACGTATCTTGGTCCTCTCTAACCCGTGTTGGAAAATCCATGTTTTCCTGGCAGACTATCCCAGCAGTGCACCACTGTATGCTGTCATGATAAAAGAAATCAGCATTGTGTGGTCACAATGTTTTAAAGACTCTTGACACAATCATAGCAGCATTCAGAGGTTTCTCCCTTCCATGTGTTGTTTGTATATTTTTAAGCTTTTCTTTTGTGTTATTAAGTCTGTTTTATATTGTCCTCTAAGACTAGAAATGTGATTCTGAGACTGGTGTGCAGGAAAATTGTGGGAGGCACGTGAGCCACCAGCTTGGTGCAGTGCCAAGCTTTTCCCAGGCCAGCTGCCTCCTCTAACAACCTTTATTATTTGTTATATTAAAAGGAAATAAATTACTCTAGGAATATAATTAATTACTCTATTACTTGTGTAACTTCAAAGGGTTATGCTTTTATATACGAATTCTGTCCCGTATTAGCTCTTTTGAAAATCTTTTATCATTAGAAATCATAAGGCTGTACGGTTATCCTCAAACAAGAGACTGAGAAATTAAATCACATGCTTTCTTCAACTGGAGAAGCTTGTAATAACATCTTTTTTACTACTTCTCTCATTCTAATTCCTAAACAATAGTAGGGCTTCTTTAAATATTAAAATATTTTCTAATCCCAATTTAAACACATTCATTTAGGTATGGATTTGTAATTTATTTAATAGTTTAAAATCCATCCTTTATATTGGAATGCTGTAGAAACATGTAATCCTTACATATTTACACATACTTGAAATTTTCAGACTTACCTTGTAGTTGTGTGGAGTTTCATGCCCCTAGAGATGAATGCAAAAAGCAAACTTGGGATTTAGATACCAAAACTAAATCATAACTGAATAGTTTTCGTGACTTGTGAGTAACTGCTACATGGAGAAACAAAGATGGACTCTGAAGATGACTAACTTTTTTTAACTTTTTACTTCTGCAGGAACATCTGCTTTGGGAGACTAACATGTTCCAAGTACCTCATTGGTGCCACTGATTATGGCTTTCTGTGTTGCTGGAACCTGCTCACTTGTGCATGTAAGATCAGTTGAATGTGTGCTAGAGTAATTTAATAGTTGAAATTACTGTGAAACCTTGAAATAATTCTAGTTCAATTCCAGATTTACAAACTACAAAATTCCCTGTGGAAATGGGATTATTTTCATACTTAGCATAGTATCCTGTCCATGCTAATGTGCTTTGCATGCATGTGCAGAATAAATTGTAAGTTGGGTGAATAATAAGCCAATAATGGGTAGTATTTCTTACACTTGTGTTGATGCCTTTTTCCTGGTGTTAGGAAAATGAAGCCAGACACGGTTAGAGGGGTTGGGGTCTTTACCTCAGTATTTTAATCAGGATCCTGTTCAGGGCATCCACTTCAACCAGGTGAAGTGTGGCAAAAAGCCCCCTCCCACCAATCATACACACCAGTTATAGACTTTACACATTAGCATATCTAACAAGGGGGCCCAATAATGAGGTTGGGGTGGGCTAACCCCTAGTTTACAGAATCCTCCTGCCAGGAGACCTTGGGTTCCTGAGACAGTAGGAATGTTTGGTCTCCCTGGCTCTGCAGTTTTGGGGTGTTTAGTCTCAGGCCTGCAGAACACTTACGAAACACTAAGCACTAAACTAAGTAAAAGGTTGCAAGTATGCATGCTAATACTTGTGGATACACAGAACTGTGTAAAAGGTATATAAAAGAAAAGACAAAAATCATTCCGGCATCAGTGTAGGAGTTAGTAGCATTTGTGTGTTTTTATTCACCAGGGAGTTAGTGGAGCTGCCTCTTCCAGCAGGCAAGGCCTTGTGTGTTGTTTGTTTGATCTTTGGTTTAGCTCCTTTTCACCTCTGGCTCTTGCTGTACTTGCTTTTCAGTGGAGTGGAGTGCACACCTCAACGTTGTAGTTCTGCAGCCTGATCCCCTTTCTGAACACATTGCTGCAGTCTCATGGCTCTCCAAAGAGTCCAGCTGTAAGTACAAAGCTTCTTTGACAGGTCATAATCAGCAGAATGTAAAAGTGGGGAAGCACAATTTTTAGAAAAGGTTTTCTTAGAATTCAGACCATTAAAGCTGCAAAATGGATTTCAATGTGTGCTTGCACCTGTGGAAACTGAGCCATATCTTATAGCAGCAGTCAAATCATGTTACCTTTTCTTCCAGCAGTTAGTTTCTGGTACAGGATATAGGTCAAGATTAAACACACTTTCTGGGTAGGGGTCTCAAATGTTCTTGACCCTCTCTTGTAAATACAGAACTGTTCAGCTACATTTTAGAACTCTGACATTAAATTAAGATTACTTTTCATACAGAAATGTTGGTTTCCAAGTATGTTCTCTAGACTGGAGGGCTGTGAAAGGTCCCTTCTATTATGCAATAAAATTATCCAGTTATATTCCTGCAAACTAGTGCTTAGAGGCAATCCTGTCCAGCCTTCCTGGCTGTGATAGGCAGGGCTTTGACAGCTGGCCAGGAGTGTAAGAATTTTCTGATTTTATTAAAGAGAAGATGTTCTTGGTTTTGCAGTGTTTGTGTTTAAACCAAATGAGCCACGGCCAGTCTACATCCAGAGAAACCTTAGTAAAGAAAAGATCCTGCTTGCTGCCTTCGTCCCAAGAGATGAGCCTGAAATGATAAGCTCAGAAAAACACCTTTGGCTAAGAAAATCTCAACTGTTTTTTCTTACGGATACACAAGTAAGGAATAGTAATTGGTAGGTGGTTCCTAGGGAAAAAACTGTTTTCTTTAAAATGGATTGGTACAAATTCAGACTTCTGCTTATGAGCTTAGGAGCTCCTTTTCATGATTAAGTCAATGGAAGCTTTGTTGAAAGCTTTCACCTGCCAGAATAACCTAAGCCTCAAAATTCAGTTTTCTACTGTGATTAGTTTATGCTGCCTCATTGATACAAGAAACTAGATAACTTGGGAACATTGCCTATGCTGTTTAATTTAAACAACCACCTAGAAGCTGTGTATATTACTGCTCATTATACAAATGTTCCATGTGATACTCAGTTCCCTGTAATTTCTGGATGGGGGTGTAGGGTTTTTTGTTTGTTTTCCCAAAAATTCTATAGAGCCTCTAGGTACATTCTTGCTTCTCTTCAATTTCTTCACCAAATAAAGAGGAAGAGCTGGTTTTGCCTCTTCTACTTGATTGATGAAAGCTTTTGGGCCAGTTGGACGCTTCTGCAGGCAAGCAGTTTCACATGCGATAACTGTTCTACGTCCTTCTGTATTTTAGGAGCTAATGACACTTAGCAGAAAATCTCTGGAAGAAAGGCTCACACCATCAAGCAAACAGGTACCTCTCATAGAAGTTCTGACTGAGATGGACAGAGCAGATCAAAATTCTGATGGTGGTCATTTTGTCATATTGAAATTCCCTTCTGTCGTGAAAATGCACACCAGATCCTTACCTGGAGTCACACGTAGCTGAAGGGGGCAGAAGTCTGGATTTGCTTATTTTTTGACAAGAACTGCTGTTTGTAAAAAGTTTTTTTAAAGTATCAATGAGCAACTCTCCATTTCCCCTGAGGGAAAAAAAGATACTTTTCTAAAAGACTCAGGTTACAGAAATGAAGCAAAATGTTTGAGTAAATTCTTTCCTTACCTTGGTTTCTGTAACACTTGGAACTTTGAGTGTCTTCTGAACTGTGCTTTCTGATGAGGATGAACAGTTGTCAGTCAATTGTGACTTACCAATGAGAAGGAATTCCAGAACTGCATTCCAGTATATATATTTCTGTGGAGAAGTAGTCTGGGAAATTTGATTTTTTTTTTTTAATTTTTTTTTTTAGTTCATGTTGAAGAAGTGTTTCATACTCCCTGAAACAGCAGCATTTGATTGATTTGGTTGGTTAGATAAAATCATCAAAGTAGAAGTTGGTATTTTTGTAATACAGAGTCCTATGGGAATGTGGGCATAAGCAATCAGTTTCTTTGGAGGGTGAGGGAATAATTTGGTGCTCAGATTAATGTATATTGATGCAGGAAAATGCCAGAAGTCAAGGTGACATGTTTTGTTTCCCAGTATAAAATTTAATCTCTGCAGGTGATGCTGGAATATAAATGATCTTTTGGTTCTAAGTGGAATCTGAAAAACCGATCTCTAGATTTTCTGACACAAGCACCACCTTCCGTACTTGGAAGTTAATAGGTGCATCAGCAAACTAAAATCTGACGTTCTTGGGTCCAGATTGTGGAGAGTTTCGCAACCCTCTGTGCAGAATTCTCTCCAGACACCTGCCAGAGAATGAGTAGAAAGAGCCACATAGCTCAGTTAAGTTAAATTTGAGTGTAGAGTTTTGTCACCTGGGTTTATTCTAAATTCTGGCAACTTAAAAGGAGATAGATTTGTGACACTAAAATTCTACTTACATTTTTTTCAAGCTGGCAGTAGAAGAAAGTCTTCCTGTGACCCCATTTAGTTTGCTGTTGGGAAAGCACAGACATCAGCAAGCACAAGAGGATATAGACCTTGGAAAACCAGTTGTTCATAATAAGCAGGAGCAAGCTTCACCTGCTGTCAAAGAGGTAGGCGTAATTACAGTAAATGTACAAGCAAAATCACAACAAAGTCTTTCATAAAGCTTCTGTTTTATCTTTGCAGCTTTTGCACACTCCAGCACATGTATTGCCATCTGCTTCCTTTCTCTGCACTATATTCATTAACTCATTGCTCATCTCGAAAGAGAACAAAAGGTAAGAAAAGTTCAACAATTGTCCTTAGTTATCGAACTTATTTTGTATTATGTACATCTTTGTTTGAAGTGTAAAAGCAGTTTTGCAACACTCATTATCTGTGTAGTAAGTTAGAGTAGTTCAATGTGGCAGTGGTCTGGCTGTTTAGTGTATTGGCTCTTTTATTGCTGTCCTTGGAATCAGGTGTTGTGGATTTGCCAGACAGGCAGGCGGGTGCTTTGCAGGGCCAGGGCTGACCCAGAAACAAACACAGCCCCTAAACCTGTGCTCTGGGTTCTGCCATCCCAGCAGTGTCCTGCCTTCTGCCACCTTGTGCTGGCCACTGCTGCGAGATCTCTGACTGCATGGCACAACAAAACATTCACTAAACACTGGCAAAAGTCTCATACATGGAAACCTGCATCTAGTTTCAGTCCTCAAGAATGTGAGAGTTCCATGACCTGTGTAAATATTTGCACTTGCAGAGCTTGAACTTTGACTGTGGTGATTAGCATGGCTGTGCATTTAAAGGTACACACAAGGGCTGCAGCACTGGGCCGTTGAAAATGGACAGAATTTATCACTGTATAGTGTATGTATTATACAGTGGATATATTATTAATATTAAATGCTTCTATTTTCCTGGGCGTAATGATATTAGTGTGATGAAATGTCCTTCTCCACTTAAAATTCTTGAGTGATGAATAGTTTGTATTAGAACAGATGATTTTTAGAAGACCAGTAGTGTTCTGCCATGCAATTCACTCCTAATAAGATCTGGAATATTTATACAACAGACACTTGAATTAATACTATTAATTCTATTAATATATATTAATTCTAATAATATATAATTAATACTATTAATTAATGCATTGTAAAAGGTAACTGCTACATATAATTCATTGGAATTGTGCTTTCTACTTCAGCATGTGCTTAAAACTGTTGAACTCAGACGGGAACAGCCACTTTAAACACCTCTCTGTGTTTGAAAAGAAAACATACAACCAAAGAATTTTTTTTCTTTCCTAGTAACACTCTAGGTATTGTAGCAGTTTTTAAGACCAAGTGACCTTTTTCAGGTTTGAAAGAGAAGAATGCCCTTCTTGAATACTGTCTCATGAATGAGTATATCCAATACTGTATACACAATCCTGTAGGACTGTGGTGTTGTAGCATTTGTCGTAATGCTGACCTGCTTGCTCTGCAGTTTATGTATTAAACTAGAAACTATTTTAAATTCACTTAGAGGAGAGCTATTTGAAAAATGGCTTGAAATTGAGATGGCAGGAAAAGTATAGTAGCTTCAAAATAGACTGAAATGGAAAAAAATATTAAATCTTGTTTACATAGCTATTTGCATGATAACTTAACTTTCCCCCTATAGTGCAGTGCTATGTGAGAGTACCTATTAATTGGGTTGTTTCCAACCATCTTCCAGTGCTGAAGAAGTTACTGATGAAGTAGAAATGGAAAGTGAAAAAGCAGAGGATTCAGATGAGGAAGATGTTGCAGCAATGGAACAAGAAGATGCAAGCCACATGGAATTATTAGGAGAGATGACATGTAAACTGTCTAAATCCCAGGAAAAAGAGCTACGAAAAATAAGAAAAACGGACTATAGCTGGATATCAGCCTTCTGAACAGACATCTTACTTTTTTTATACTGCGAGTTGAAGCTTTTTGGATTAAATATTCTACAAAAATTTTTTTCAGATCTTTTGGCCAAAAATTTTAGCAGCTTCTGTTTCCAAAGGAATGCAGAACTAGGGTCAGGGATTAAAATTTTGAAAAGCTCATTCTGCTCTTAGTTTATTACTGGTTCTCTGTGACCTTAGAAAACGTTCAACCTGGTTTGGGAGCTTTTTTCCCTCCTTTCAAGTATATTTAAAAGGCTTATAGCATAACTGAGTTCATTTTCTGACTTGTGATCAGTTAGCAGAGCAACAGCTCAGCTGCTGAAAATCTTCCCCACTGAGGCTGGGTTACTACTGCCAAAGCAGCAGCAGCAAATGCCTTCAGTTGGTTATAGAGCTTAGCTCAAGGTGTGGCTGGGGAAATCAGGGTGGTTCTTGGTGCTGTATGTAACAAGTCTCCTCTCCAGGTGTTGAGACAGCTGAGAAGTGGTTTAACATGCCTGGTTAGAGAATACAGATATTAATGTTTTGTGGAGTTCAAAGAGTATAGCGATTTTTTTTAGGCAGAGGGTACTCTGTGTATCAGAGACAATGAAACCTTTCCAAATACCAAGACAACTGCATCCTGTAGGAGATGGATCAGCTTATCTAGCAGCCAGTTGAACAGGCCTTTAATGCATCAGCTAGAGCTCCTGTGTATCACTTAACTATACATGGCAGTGTAGAATTGGTTTGAAGTGGTGAATTTGAGGGCCTAGGAGTGAATACAGTTTCCTGTGGTGCTGCAGTATGAAGACAACCAATGCCAATGGCAATACAAGCTCTGGAGAAACAATATTTTGCTATAGCTACTCAGATTTAAACTTCTGGAAACAAGAACAATCCTTTAATTCTTGTCAGTGAAATCTGAGTTCACGCTACTCTGCCTTTCAAACAAAGTGGAGGACCCTTTCCTTCCTCCACTCTGTTAACACCATACAGGGGAAGGCAGTTAGTGGCAACACTTCTTACTTTTTTAGGAGGAATTTATCCTACAACAGACAAAAATCTGTCACTTCCACCCAAGTATAGAAATACTGAAATCCATCCTTAGGCATCAAGGAAAGCATCTCAGAATAATTTTGTGGGCAGGATTACCTCTCCCGTTTTAACTCAAAGGCGGCGTTTGCATCTGTTGAGCAGTGCTGGCCCTTGGTGTACTGCCAGGTCCATCATCAGCTGCCTCAGGGTTAAACAGGTCCTAGGCTGCAGCCAGGGAGAAATAGGTCTTGTAGCAGTACCCAGAATGTGGCACAGCAGTGACTTGTACATTTAGGAGTGAGGTACTTTGGATGTTGGGCCTGCCATGGTGAGGCTGTGGGGGGGAATCTAAATCCCTGAGAAATCGAAATACTAGACACAGTAAAAGAGCAGTTAAAAACAAGTCTACCAATATGTCTGAGTGCTGGCTTCAGAAAAAAAAAAGCCTAAAATTAATTTAAAATCCATTATTATAGAAAATTACCTTTTAATTCTGTAAATTCACTATCATGGATGTCAAAACATGCGGGTGGGGATATGAAGATACTTTCAAAGACGTTGTAAAGAGCACGTGACATGCAACTTGAATTGAGTGATTCTGGTCCCTTGCACACTCTTTATATTTCCTTTTAATCAGACATTAATTTGAACAATAGTTAATTGATCCAGTTTCAGACTAAACCAGCTAAGGTTATTTTAGTCTCACTGCAGCAAAGGGCTCCTGCATCCTCTCATGCAATTAAGTCAGGTACTACTGCTCTTCAGACTCTCAGTACTTACAACCATGAGGCACATTTTCTTCTATCACGGATTACTTATCTAGGACTAGTAATACTGAGATTTTTAAGGAAAGTTTTTAATATTAAAGTATTTTTGCTTCCTTGTTTAGGCCTTGTCATGCAGAAAATTAACGTTTTGAAACGTGTAAAAGTTTTTCAAAGTTTGCCTGTAAATTCATGTCTCTTTTACTTCTATCACAAACTTACAAGGAAAGAAGCAAAAAGAAAAACCAAGTACAACTAGCCAATTTTCTGCTTTTGCATTTTTCTCCCTTTATATAATAGCTTTTTAGGTAACCTTGTGGTATGTGTAGCTGAAAAAATATGTAGCAAAAAAAATCACAGCTCCCCAAATGTTATGCAATTTTTATTTCCATCCCTCTTATCTGAAGAGCTGGAACTGATACAGCCTTTTCAGAACCTTGGACCCAGTGGATTTTTCCCTAAATGAAAAGTTTCAACAGAGCAAATAGGGAAAATGCATTAAGACTATAACTGACAAAGATAGGTTTTGAAAACTCAGAAATGTTAAGAAAATAGAAGAAATCAAGAAGATAAGTAAGTAGATTCCCACCCTTCAAAATATGCACTGTACCATGAAAGACGCACTGGAAGGTTATTTTTTCTTAAATAACATCAGACTTCAGCTCTGTGAAAAACAAGCATGAGTTGAGCAGAGATCTATACACGGGTTGTTGCAAAAGTGCTGCAACAAAGCCTGATGTTGTGTTGCTGTGTCAGCAACATTTAAGCGTGGCTTTAAAGGAGGAAAGCTTACTATTTGTTCACGTGGGGCTTTTTTTAAGTTCACGTGTTTTTGTGAAGGTCAGATGCTTTCCTGGAAGTCAAGCAGGTATGAGCAAGAGACAATTCACATGCAAGTCAGCATCTGAAAGTGCAGTTCAGTTTTGTGCTCAGGCAATAGTGCACTGTGTTAGGAATCTTCGTAAGATACAGCTTTTAGACTTAAATATTCTGTCTTTACTGACTTGGTTTTGCTTTGCACAGCAGACTGAGTATACTGGGCTAACAAAGAGGGCCCTCACTTTGTAGTTCTCTGTGTGTTCTTTCTGCTCAAAAAGGAAATACATTTCTGGTTACAGTTTTACTACATTTAGTAGGCACATTCTTGACTAGCCTTTTTGAAAATGTCTTCTGAATGATACTGCAATTATAACAAGAATACAGAGGGAGGGCTGCTACTGATCCATCTGTGGCTTCTTTGGAATGCTGTAGTTTTGAAACAGTTTTCTGCTGTTCCTCACTATTTTTACTTTTTTTTTCATCTTGTGCATCTCAGTAGCCATGAATAGACTCCATATTTACTGTGATGCCCAACATCAAATCTGACTTTGATTTTTTTGACTTCTTCCTTCTAAAGGCTACTTTACAAGAATATTACCATTCTTTAATAGAAAGATTTGACATAAAAGACCATAGAGAGGGAGATTGAACTTAATCTCATTATTCCAGTTGCATGATAAATACAACAGGTAAGAAAATAACTGCAACATGTAAAGGTCAGTGTTCAATACCTGTGCGTGCCTGTACATCACAGCAAGACAGCAATTTTCACAGCAGCAGTCACAGCTTTATTTAGGCTGAGGGACAGACCACACAGGGGTGGCAGGTGCCTAGAAGGGGACTTGTTTACTTCCCAAATTTTCCACTCAGACAAGTGGTTGGATAAACATGAGGGCCTGAATTTCCAGCAGCTATGGCAGGCATTACAAAAAATAAAGATCCAGGCAAGGCCTTGTGGAGTACATCACAGCAATGGGCTTTGACTGTGGGGCTGCTTCTCTGACACTGCTCAGGTACTGCTCTAAAAGCAGAAGAGGTGCCCAGTAATTTTAACCTATTTGTTCCAGTCAAGTGTAGTTCCATGGAGACTGAAAATCTCTGCAGTGCATTGGTGTTTTGTGAGGCCCAAACCAGTTGTCAGTTAACAGCAGCTCCAACATGTGCCCTGTTGGCAGGAAAGGCACAGGAAATGGGCTGGTATTACTAAACAGGAGTTGCTATGGATTTTTGAGTTCAAGAACGGGTGGAAAACCCTTACGAATTGTGCCACGTGTTTTAGGATCACCTGGATCTTTGTATTTCAGCCTAACCATTGCTTTCTCTGTCTGGCCTTGGGGATGCTCTTTTAGATACCTCAGTCTGCCAAATCCCAGTCTGCAGTGAGCCTTCTAAAGCACTTGCTAACAGCCAGAATTAGAACCAGCAGAGAATAGGACAGAGGAAAAAAACAACTTCAAATATAACTCAGAGAAACCTGAACAGACCTTCTGCCCCAAAGCAGAGGAACTCAGCTATATTTATTTTTGACAGATACTTGTTTAATTTTGCAAACTTCTGATAAAAGCCATTCTGTGGTATGGAATCTGTTGTGCTTACCTATTGTGACAGACAGTTTTTCCTAGTAAAAGTAATCTTTCCAGCAAAATTTCTATTCCGTTATTTGATAACAATCTTTAGAAAAAAATGAAAGCATGCTATTCTATTTCCTTTAAATAAAATAGCATCCCTTCTAACTTTTTATTTTTGCTTTTCCCTGGGTCTTAGCAGCACTAGAACTGCCCTTCAGCCCTTCTTTGGGCTAACTGCTCATAGGACAAATACTGTTCTGACTAATTTATACTTTCAAGGGCAAACCTGTCACGGTCATTTAGTACATTTCTGGATTGTCCTAAAGCCTGTTCTTTCTCTTCTGGCTTGTATTCCTTGCTGATTACCTTTAGTATCTGAGTCTTTCTGGTGATGCAGAAGCAAAGGCAGCAATTTATACCTCATCCAGCACCCCAGTGCTTCACAGCAAACACCTCTCCCACTGCAGCACTGTTTTCTGTAGATATCCCAGTTCAGACTGAGCAGTGCAGATTTAGCTTTGGCCTCTGCACAGCATTCCCTTGAGGAGTTAAGTAGTAGATTGTAATGATGTAAACTGGAATTTAGCCAGGGCAGCAAGGTCACTTGCCTCTAAGGTTGCAAAAGACATTTAAATAATACTTTTAACAGCTCTGGTTTTTAACCACTTCACTAACATAAAGGGGCGAGCTTGTCACAGCAGTCTCTTCACAAGATGAAATCATTATCAGAGGACAGAAATCATGAACAATATTTGTGTTTTTACTGTAAAGCCAACTCAGGATGAAATCCCTGCTGTTCACAAATCACTGACAAAGCACCCTTTGACTTTATAGTCCAGGGTCACAAGTCACATTGCCAACAACAAGGAAAAGTACTAAATCTTAAAATACTGCTATAAGCAGTGTTCTGAGTTTTATGTGTGGTTTGAAAGTGAATGTAGCCCAAGCTCCTTACAAAGAATTTCTTGTTCATATTGTTGGTAGTAGGGGGAACTAAGCCCTTTAGGAAAACACCATAATGTGGCTGTAAGGAAAGTTACCACACAGCTCTGGAACCTGCGTATCAGCAGTTCTGAGGCTGTGGGTTTCTCAAATACTTTGATCACGTAAGTGGCCACCATGGAAAGCAGCATTCCCACCTCCCAGCCAACATCTGCTGCCTGCTTCTGCATTTCTTGTGCCAACACAAGCTCCCTTCACCTTTGTGGGGACTGGCTGGGGGGAAAGAAATCTGCTTATAATGAAACCAGGTAATACATGAATAAACAGTTTAATATGTTCACAGAACTGCAGTTCCACTAAGAACAGGGCAGGACTTTTCTTCAAGAGTTTTTTCTGTGCTCAGGACATGAAGTTTAAATGTTACACACCCAAACCTCACTCATTTGTCCCAGAGCCTGTCCCTTGTGCTAGGAGAGCTGCAACCACACCTAGAACATTCACAAGAGATGTTTGTTTGGTGTGATACCCAAGACAGCTCAGCTCTCATACAGCAATTCCTGGTTTCCCCTTACACCCTCTTCCTCCTCTCCCAAAATAATAGGTAAATAAACAAATAAAGCAGTGGCCAGCAGTTCAAAGAAAATACAGTCAGACTTATGGCATTAAACTGTTGAGGGTGATTATTCTGTTAGCTTCTAAAATGAAAACAGTGAAAGAATTGTGAGCTTTTTAACATGTAAGGAAGTATCATTATTGGAGCCATGATCTTTGTCCTCTGTTGACCTTTCCAGACGCAGTTGTATAACTAAGAATTAGGCTTATCGTTCAAAACACACACTGCAGCCATTAACTCATCTAATTTCTTCATGAGAGCAGCAACAAAGGAATAGGTAGAAGGTAGTGCCCAGAAAAGAAAGACTTTTTGCCAGTTTTTCAAAATGTCTTTCTTTTACTGCTAGCCCCTTTATTTTAAACTAGCTAAATTATCCCAGCCATAAGGCTGGCTATCAGTTACTGCTACTGATGCCTCAACTTATGTTTGCAGTGCTACTTAGTTTATTATATTTTTAGATTCAAGACTGATCAAAGCTTTGAATATCTTGGCTGTTTGATTTCCTTTAGTGACCAATGGAGTTTTCATTTCTTCCTCAAACCAGAAATGAGCCAAGAAACAAACAAACTCCCCAGCATTATCTGAGATGTTATGTCTTTTATTTTTAGTCACTGACTTCACAAATAATAAAGTAACTTGGCACTCTTGTAAAGTTTGCTA
Organism: Petroica traversi; assembly: GCA_025920805.1. Lineage (NCBI taxonomy): Eukaryota > Metazoa > Chordata > Aves > Passeriformes > Petroicidae > Petroica > Petroica traversi. Next base: position 2,806,166 of record JAHLSL010000055.1, read on the forward strand.
CTCAAAAGTAATATATAATTTTCACCTAAGTCAGATGCTTCTGTAGTTGAAAGGTTTTGTTCAGGCTAAGTTTCCTCTGTCCTTTGAGTTTCCTTGGCCCTGCTCCTCTCTTACTTGCAGTCCTAGCTCTTCTAAGGAAGAAATACAGGGAAAGCAGGAACATCTCTCACAGTCCTCTTTCTTTTCCACTTTGATAATGAAGCTTAACATAGCAAGAAGCTCATCTTATTCATTAAAATTATGTTAAGGTAAATTCTCAGTATGAACGGCAACTCAATCCTGCCTCAGAAGAAGGATCAGGGAGGGTTTGGCTGGGGCTGTGGCCCTGTGACTGACCAGGAGCACAGGGACTGTTGGTATCACAGCTGCAAAGACAACAAAGTGCAAGTACCAGGGCACTCATTGCTCCTGATTTTATTTGTGAGGTGCAGACAGCTCCATTTCCCCTATCACTTCAAAGAAGGAAAAGTACCAAAAATATAAACAGTAAAAAGCAGTGCATGAGCTCTTAGTACCAAGAGACTATTTAAACCCTGAAATATCCCATCCTGAAAAGAGCCCTTTTTCACTTGTCATGGCGCAAATGAAAGCTGGATTTCAGAGAACTGTCACATCTGTAGGAAAGGAAAATTTTCATAGTGCTTGCTCCATCAGTCTGTACAGTATGTTATTTCTGGACTGCATGTTCTGTGAGTAGGCTCAGGATACAGAGACAGTTTATCTTTCCTTTTCTATGAAATCTATTAGCTGATCTCAAGGATTAAGTGGAAAGAAAAACTCACATCAATTGCAAAATCAAAACCCACTTCTAAATCAACAGGTTTAGAAGAAGCCAGAAAACCACCGTGAATGCTCATCACCTGGAAGCCATAAATAACAGCTTTCCAATTAATCAGCAAAGAATGTTCCAAAAACATTTCAACTTGGAATAATGCAATGTAAGTAGAACCACTTACAAAATAATTAAAAATGGGCTGGGGTATACAAATAGATATACAAATAAACAAGCCACTTAACAAAGTTTAGGTAAAACAAATGAGTAGATCCTGTGGAAATGCTGCAAAAATATCTCTACAGATAGATTAATATAATACAGCCATGCTTGAGACCTCAGCTAAAAGATGCATACCAACGCAAATACAAACATGTCAAAAAAGGAGAGCTTCCTATTTACATTCCAAAAAATTCAGAAGTTCTTAAATAGTTTTTCAGATTAGATATAACTGCATGATGTATAATACGGAAATCCTGCATCCAGAGAAATAAAGTTTAAGCATGCTTAGCTCTTTGTTAGGAAAGTATGAATCTGCAGAGACTCTCAGGTACCGCTCAGGTTGCAAAAGCAACATCAGCAAGCAAAGGAACAGCAAAGGGGAACAGGCTAAAAAGAAACATTCCTTAAAACTTCTGGAGAAACAATCAAAAAATTCTATGCACAGCACAGTTTTTGCTAGTTTTTTCCATAATTTTGTGCGTTTGGGTTTGGTTTGATCTCCGATGGCTACTTTTCATCTACCTGGAGCATTCACGTCCCTTTTATGAATCTTCTGGTGCTGAGCCACAAACTCCTCTTCACTGGGATGTTCATGGTAACTCTCTGCTCATATCAACTTCTCATCTCAATAAACTCCCTGCAGTGTAACCTCCCAATCCAACAGTGCCAAAACTGAACAAAGGGTTCAAAAGTTATTTGGAAGGGGAGTAGGGCTGAGGGAGACACACACAGAGAAATTGCAGGAAGTTTCATTTTTCTCACAGAACCAACATAGAAATCAATGCTCTCCTTTTGTATAACTCCCTCCTAGGCAATCATGCCAAGTGGGAGAGGCAGCTGCTGTGTCTTTTCCCTTGTACTCACACACTTGGCCACCTGCAGTACCAGGGATAGAAAAGGATCCGGATGATCCAGATACACAGGGACAGGAATCTCACATTAAGACCCTGCTGACCTGATGCCTTTTTCCTGGTCTTAGGGAAAACAAGGCTGGACACGGTTAGACGGTTGGGGGTCTTTACCCCAGTATTTTAATAGGATCCTGTTTGATGCATCCACTTCACCCAGCTGACAGTGTGGCAAAATGCACACCCCCCATCAATCCCATATACAAGTTATAGACTTTACACATCAGCATATCTAACAAGGGGGCCCAATAATGGGGCTGGGGTGGGCTAACCTAGAATTTACAGAATCTGTCCTGCCAGGGGACCTTGGCTTCTTAAGACAGTAGAATGTTTGTTCTCCCTGGCTCTGCAGTCCTGGGGTGTTTAGTCCCGTGGACTGCAGGACACTTACAGGCTTGTAAAGGATTACAAGGCATGCTGATACTTGTGGATACAAAGAACTGTGTAAAAGGTATATAAAAGAAAAGGCAAAAATCATTTCAGCATCAAACCTATGGACTTCAAATATATTCCAAAAAATGAAATCTAACTAATTCAGTCTAGGTCATTGTTCTTAATAAGAATAATTAGGAAAAAACAGAAAGGAGACTTCCAGCAGGCACATCAAATGGACTTGAAAGATTACTAAAATTTCATAGTCGTTTTATTACAGTAATGAGTGAAAAGGTGATCAACCAGAGATGACCCAAAAACTCTACATGAGCAACGCAGCAGATCACACCACAGGGAACAACAGATTAGGTTTCACTCTGGGTTTGACTATAAGCTTTGATTTCATATTTTTGTAGAAGATCCTTTTTTGCTTTATATTTTATTTCTGTGCTTATCAGTTGGAGGTTTATAGAACTGATATTCATTTCCTGTAGATTTACTGAAGTCTTATAAATTTCTTCTTAAGAGTTTTCTTTAGCATCTACTGTTCTTACTTTCATCTGTTCTGATATCTGTTGTTGTTTTAATTACCATCATCTTAGTTTGCTCCAAATTCACAGGACCTAGAGCCTTACACCAAAAAAAAAATTCTTAAAAAAATATCGATGCTTTAGGAAGAAGTAAAGGAAAATATGAATAGCATCTGGAAACTGTTTTTCTTCTGTTTTAATTTCCACACACAGTCAGGCTCTGGGCAATCATGTCTGTAGTTCTCGTGGGTAGGGTACAGTTTGCCCGAGCAAAGCCCTGGCAGGAACATGAATTTTGCTGTTTTCAATCCCACAGGCTTCTTCCATTCACTTTCTCATCAAACAGAAAGTAAGAGACTGAAAGATTCATAGCTACTTGGTATCCAGCCTGAAATGTGGAACAAGCCATTGTCCTGAGGTTAATGTGCTAATTCACTACAAGAAAACAGACCTGAAATGGACACGTAGGTTGCCTTAGTAAGGAATTTAAAACATGGATTTTCTGATATCTTTTTTAAAGAGACTCAAGAGTTATAAGGAAACCACACTCACACTAGTGCAAATGTTGTTCTCATCAAAATAAAGTTTAAAATATGAATAGCTTACCAGAACTCAGAAAACTAAACATTTTAATGACTTGTTATAACTTTTTTCTGTGTAGGAAAAAAAAATCTGTCCCGCTTAACAATAGGGATTAGATGAATTTTCTTAACATTTTACTGAAATAATCACTTTAATTGTCATTTTCCTTTAAGGCTCATAATAACTACATGCTCAGATCTATAGAATTTAGTAAGAATGAAATCAGCAGGGTTCCAAGGAAATGATCTCGGGATCTTTAGGTGTTGCTGTTTCTCAAGAAATTAGAAGAACAAGAAATTCCATAGCAAACATTCAATTCAAAATGATACATTGAAAAGTCCACCTTTTTATTAGATCAAGTCAACATTAATTATTTCTTAAGGAGAATCTAGTGGTACAAAGCAGCTTTTTTTTAATCCTGTATTCATCTTACAAATTCAACTTGACTATTCATTAATGAGATCACACTGCAAAGAATGAAATGTGAACCAAGCCATTGTGCAAGTTTGCTAATCCTGTATTTACTGCTTGCCCACAAAAAGGTTAGGTTTTATGTTCATAAAGGAAAATGAGTGTAAATGAAGGAAATCTATGTTTAAGGGAAGAAAAACTGGAGTATTAGAAATGTGGAAAAATTAACAATTGAGAAATGCAGAAGTGCCCACTAGGAAGGTGTTACTGAGAGAGACTCAACAAAGAGGGGATTTCTGGGGCTATTTTCTGTAAAACAGTAGCAAAATAGGGCTACAATGTGCACAGTGCAGATCAGAGGGATTGAAAGGTACCAGCAAATATTAGGCTGATCCAAGTTTTTTGAGGGAAAAAGGTTATCATTGCTTCTTTTGACTAGGTAAAGCTTGTCTTGTAATACAGGGGGTGTCTGCTGGGTAAATAGAGCACAAACATCATCTGGGGCAAAGAGGGGGCTGTGTGTGGCCACTGGCACCAGCAGAGATGAGAGTCAAGGTCAGGTTTGTTGGGGCCTGTAAGGCCAAATATATATTCCAAATATGGCACAGGGGGGACACTGCAAACATGTTTGTCTCTTTTCTTGGCACACTGATGGAGACAAAATCCATCTTAAAAGTCATTACTAGAAACTCAGTTTTATTAATTTTATGGCGTTGAGGGTTACAAACGAAAAGGCAACAACATCATAAAAAAACCAACCAAAACCCAGGCTGATTTCCCATCCACCCTCATGCCTCCAATTCCAAGAACAATAATATTTGTCATTTGAGATTATGGGCTTTGGAGAAACAGGGTTTGTTAACCCAAAGTGTTTCATTTGCTCAGTTTGTGAGTCCCTTGTTCATAGGGTAAAAACCAAACAACCCTACAAAACAGCTGTGTTTGCATTTAAACAAACATTAATTGATTGAAGTAATGAGTAACCTCAAAAAATAGTTCAGAAATTTCACAGCATACTTCAAATATTTGTAGACTATTAGGAATTAACCGATTTAATTTTTTATGTACTCTTTTGCTACAGCTGTATCTGGAAGCAAGACAGGGGAGGCATATCACACTTGTGTGTATAATACATAGAAATAAAAGAAGTATGAGTTAAATATTCTGAAAGGCTTTATTGACATTAAATCTACCTTCAGCCTCCTGTTTCCAGAGGACACAGTCCTGCTACACTTCTGCGCTTCCAAGAGAGGAAAAACACTGCAGCAGTAACCTGGCCAGGGAGTCTGTGCTTGTTCTGTTCCTCCACCTCCTGCAAATGCACTGGCACATCCCACAGGTGTGTGAGCAGATGCTGGGATTTGCAGCATTTTCTCCTCAGAGACACACAGCAAATCCCATCTGACAGCTTAGGGAAGCTCTGCACAAATGGTTGGAGCCCCAGAATGTCTGGGAAGGAAACAGCACCCATCACTCATATAATACAGTCCCAGGGCTGTCCTCAACCAGAGAAAATTAAAAGATAAAAAAGTAGAACACATTTAACACATGTGTAGTGCCTCTTTAAATGAACTTGACATGTCAGTGGTATATTCCATAAAACAAGGCAAGAATGTCTTACCTTATCAAGTATTACTCTTGTAACTACAGATATCACTGCCTGGACAGATTTTACTAACCACTTCTTCCACTACACTCAATGGTGTATATTGTTGCCTTCTGAAAGCTACTGGTTACTTTGAAAGAGGAAATGCAACTTTTGGGGCTATTTGGTTTTTAATTTATCTACTTTTATAATCATCTTAACCAAAGAAGTTACTAGAAAACTGTCTCCCATTTATTTACATTAAATTTCATGCCTGTAATTAAATTATATTCCTATAATACTTGAGCCAGTTACTTCTGAGATTTTTGTACAGAAATTATAATTAATGTAAAATGATCCTTTGAGCACCCCATAAGTATAATACAGGGTGCTGTTTCATAGCAAAAATGTATTTCCTTCAATATTTTGCCCTGTCTGTAGTTTAAGCAATATCAACTTCCAGCTGGGAGCTAGCCAGAGAAATCAGGAACTCTCTGCAATGCACTAACATCCTCAGAAATGACTAAGCTGGTGGCAGCCAAGTCCCCATTAATTAATACCATATTTGTGGACTGTACATTTATTTGCTGAGTAAGTTCCACTGCTATTTAGAAAATAAAATAGGTAATCAGAAACAGATGATATTCACAGAAAAATTATTATTTTCTTAGTTTAACTTTTCTAAAACAGCAGGGCAGACAGTACTACTTAAAAGGATAAAAAGAAGCAATTCTAATCAAACTTAGCTTGCAATGATGGTAGGTTAGTGCACTAAATAAGTATTTCCCTCAAATCAAGCCCTGACTTGATTTGTACCTGCATAAAGCTGTGTGTGCAGGGAAGGTAGAGCAGCAGACCAAGGGACATTGTTAATTAATCAAATCTAATCTGAAACTGTTCAATTTGCCAAAGAAGTTGGTTTTGCAATATTAGATGCAGTTCTAGTCTGTTGATTTTTACCAGTCCAAATAAAATCTGGATTTTTCTCAGTCTCTCTCTGTTCAGAACTTAAATAGCACTAATTATAAACCAGAAGACCCAGTCCTTCCACATAGGTTCAAGCACATAAAGTTAGCCTAATTCAATTTAATGGGACAATTCAAATGCATTAGGAATTACTTACATACAGTTTTGCAAAAATCAGAGACTTCTAGATCCTTTCAGAGAGTGGAAATTAGGGTAGGAAAGGAGACAGAAATTTCATGTCAAGGAGGTAGGCAGCTCAACCAGCTTCAAGTTTTCCAACACAACATAAGGTGAAGGGGTTCCAAAACATTAATCACATGTTACTGGTGTAAAATTTGATGACATTCTTTATCACCCCAAAGACCTGACCTCCTAGATCTACTGAAAGAAAAGCTAATCGGACAGCAGTTCAGCTGCCTGTGCACACAGCCACTTTCAAAAGGACAAACAAATGCTGCTGAAGCCGATGACGTCAATCAGGTGGAGAAGTTGGGCAGAGAGGACCCTTCCACTGAGCAAAAGTCTCAGCTGAACAAACAATGGCTTGATCTTCTTTGGTTCATGTTATCCTCTAGTGCATAACAACAATTCAAGGTAATCAGGCACATAATTATATTTGTACTTTGTATTTGCTAAGGTTGTGTGGCTTAAAAGAATGCCACACAACCTTGTATGGCTTTGGAATATCAATGCATATCTATAGATGCTCTTTCACATTTTCCATGATAAATATATTTCTCCGTCTCCAAGCATGGGGAACGAAGCCTTTCTCAGCGTCAGGACAGGTATAGATTACCTCATGTCCCTGGCCTGCACTGTCTCCAAGTAACACACACATTACCTACACACAGCAGGAGCTGTTATCTACTGCAGTAGCTCCTGACAAGGAGCTAAGGCTTGTAAAGTCAGTGGGAAGCTCAAACCATTTAATTCTAAGAGAGAAATTATATCACACATCCACAAACTTGACAGTGAGGCTCCAACCAAAAGGACAAGGACTCTTGCTCCATGGCACTGAAATCATGTGTAATTTGATATAAACTTTCTGCATCCTTAGGGAAGCTGGCACTAGATGTCACTCTGCAATATTAGCAGTCAAGGACTTTGTGAATCATAAATTATGAACAACCGGGAAAAAAACACCAAATTCATGAAAAGGGTTCTTGTTTCTTGAGATCATTTGGGAAACCATCAGCATTACTGCACAACTTGAGGCTTCTCTGCTGGAAAAGTTAAGGATCCTGAGAAACTTGTTCTATGTACCATATGGTTGAAAAGCTCTTAAACCTACAGCCTTTAAAAAAAATGAGGAGAAAAAGCTGTTCTGTGTTTATGTAAAGGATAAGGGAAATCTTGTACTGGGAGACAAAGGCCTCTTACTGCATATCCAGCTGGAGGCACCAAGTGCTTGAATGAGCAGCAATGCCTTCAAGCCCACTGGTGATGTTTAAATACAAAGGGTTTGCTTCCACTTCTGGGGAAACTAAAACAATCCCAATTTATAATCACAAATTTAGATAGTATACAAAGAGTGCCAGATTCAAATTATCATATGAAATTAGACAGTTTTGAGGCCATATATCCCAAAGATCAAAGCTAAAATCATGGTCCATAACTACTTACAATACTGCGAATGCTGATCTGACATGGGACACTAATAATCCATGGACAGTATATGAAAACTGTTCAGTCTTTCCTGGTTTTTACTTTCTCACACATGGTTTTTAAATTCATATTTTGCCATGTGAAATATCTTGTCTTTTCGTAAGCGAAAGCTGAAAAACATGCCAAACTTTGTCTTAATTCCAAGAACATATTCTTCAGATCAAAATCATATGATTTGAGGGTCATGTTTATTCCTTAACCATTACTCGTGGTCATTGAACCAGTCACAAGTCACAGCACTTCTCTGCTGCTCACAGTACCTAAAGGGTGAGAAAGCTGACACAGCAGATACGCTGTGGCTTGGATCGCTTACAAAAGGGGATCTTTCATGCTTAGCAATCCTCACTTGTGCAGGGAAAGGACAGTTTGACTAACCACAAAAAACAAAACAACTATTGAGTAATGCACAGTCTTCGTTTTAGTGCTTCTCTATCCTGTTTTAACATGGATTTTTTTTCAGTTTTTAAATGAAGTTTTCATACCTCACCTATTTAATTATTTTGTTAAAGAATGAACCACACAGTAGATAAAGTAAGGGATTTTTTTGTTTGTTTCCGTGGAATATATTCCCATAAAGGCCCCAGGAGGCACAGAAATGGCTCTTAACAAGAAACACAGACAATCTTTAATCATTTACTTCCTACAAAGCACACCTTGTGCTGTGTGCCTTCATCCTGCAGAAGCTGTCTATAAAAGCAACTTTTGCCCAGGATAAAATCTACACTTTTAAAAAAAAAAAGAAACTGTAAAATAACTGAGACAGAGAAAGTGTGAAGTGGGCCTTTTACTGAGTGTTTTTATCTTCAGTTTGCGATCTGTGGTAACTGCATGACTAAGAAAACAATATACCATTTTTTAATTAAAAAATCCTGTAGCAAGGATTTTTTACCATCCTTGAATTCCAAAGAGGAAAGACATTCAGAGATTAACACCATATACATCTCTCAAACTTCACTTGGCTAAATTAATCACAAAAGTAGCTTTAGAGTGTCTGGGGCCAATACAAAACAGGAAAACTATTTCCTTCCTCCAGCTCCCCCGAGCTGCCTTCCTTCATGGGATGACATGCATTTCATAGGGCTGGGTGTGGAAGCAGTTCTCCTGACCTCAGCAACACACAAAGGCATCCTGACCCAAAACCCATTCTGAAGGAGAAAGGAAAAAAAAAGAAAAATGCAGAATATGCAAATTCACCTTGTCCACAACTGGAAGAAAGTAAAGGAATGATTACTTACACTAGGCTCTAGTTGCTAGAAATAATTTAAATGTTCAAGTTTTTCTGTCCCTTACTATGGAAATTAGCCCTCAGACAGAGCCACTGAGGAGTGACATATGGGAGAACTGGACTATACAATGGGGTTAATGGAATATATGCAATTCTCCTTGGATTTTACTCCAGCAAGACTTTCAGTCTGAACAGACAAGTCAGTCTGAAGGCAGGCAGAAATGTCTAAGGTGACTGAAGACATAGGATGAAAGCACAGTGTTTAGACTGGACTCCTTAGGCATTCGATTTTTATTTCTCTTCCCTAAACCACTCTCTTGGCCTGGAAAGAAATTAATCTTGCTAAAAAAATTGTAAGTAGAAAGTTTGTAAGTAGAAAACGTAAAACATGGAAATTTAAAGTAAAACTATAAAATAGAAATGTTAACAGCTCTGAGAAACAATGAGGTAGGCATTAAAAAGAAATATTAATTGTTGATCCTGACTAGGATTTTACCTGAGATGGAGGATTAGGACTGAGGAAAAAGGATTCCCTGTTCTGAGAGGAGCCTTTGCCCATCTCATTCACACAAGCAGGAAGATATAGTTATTTATCTGCAAAAGCTGACGTCCCTGATCTGGCTGTTACCAGAGGCCTAGAAAGAAAAATACTTCTGCTACCTCAGCTCCTGACCACAAGGAACTGAAGAAAACTATTATTGCTTTAGTTCTGTTCTTGGACTTAATCAGGACCTAATCCATTTTTAAAAACCATCAAGTCTAAAGACCCTTTTGTAAAGGGTTATGAAGCAAACATAGTGCTGAAAACCAGCTGCACACAGCTCTTGTTCTAGGGAGGCACATAGCTTCTTGAAAGAACTACAGACATAATGGCTCAAATGAGTAGTTTAGTAAAGCCATTTTAACCTTTTCAGAAAACAGAAACAACAGTCAGTTCACATAATTTTGGACTGAGCATGAATTTCAAAAGCAAAATGTTCACAACCAGCCTTCTGCAAATAATGTGCAGCACCAGCAATTTCATGGACAGAGCTAAGAGTCCCACAGTACAGGAAGGCCACTGTCACCAAGGTGACAAACTCTACACAGTTACACCAAGGGATCCCAGACAAGGCTTCAAGCTGTTCTGTGATCCAATCAAATAATATTTCATCCTCATTTTTTTTACTAGTTAACACTGAACAATTCTCTTGAGGAAGAAACAAATTGTCTAACATATGCATCAAAAAAATCGGGTTATCTAAGTTCAACAGTTGTCTCTATCTATAGGGTCTTATAGTAAAAATATCAATTTTTATAGTAGGAGTAATCCCATTTATGCATTTAATTAATTTTCAAAGTATTCTGGTTTTAACATAAGTGTGATGGCAAAGAGCCGGTTCAGACAGCAGTTTAGTCCATTAAATAAAAGTCAACAGGCCTGTTTTTCAAAACTCTGGCCCACATGAACAACACAAGCAGCAAAAAGGGTCCTGAGAGGCAAAATTATAAAATAGAGGATTAGATCACCCAGACACTTGAACGGAAATACTTGGAGATACATCAGTCCATAATAACACTGCAATCACATTACAGTTAAGGTGTGAAGATGATTGCTTTCACAGTTCTCTGCAAAAGTACAAGGAATTGGCAATAATTCTTCTTCTGAAACAGAAAACCGTATTTTCTTTCTGGCAAACAGCTGGATTATTAATGTTTGTAAAACATGTCAAGATCTATCAAAAGAAAGTGTACCAGGAGAGGAAAACACATCACCACCCATGTGTTACAGAGACCTCCCTTAACTTCACTCCTTTGAAATCTAGTTTGAGTTAAGAGCTACATAAAACTTTGATGTAAAGCAAATAATTGTTCTGCTTAAAATACAAGCTGGTTTTGTGCTTTGAAGATGTGCGGCAGTAAAGAGAGGGAAGTCACAAATAATTTCCATGGGAAACATATGACTCCACTGCACTCCTATCATTGCTCAGACATCTAGTTCTGGGTCGTCTGATTACACTGTGAAAGGATGTGAAACCTCTGAAGTATTATTTCTTGTATATTTTTACATGTCATGAGCACAAAGAATTTGCTTGCTCCCAGGGGAAAATCATAGAGTATGCTTATTGCTAGAATCAGAAGGCACTAAAATCAGGTTTTGATCTATTAAAATAGACTATTTACAGCAAAGGTTTCCTTCCCCTCTAAAATATCAAGTTTTTTTGCACTTGTAGAGTTTGATGGTACCTATATGCTTAGATGAGGTTGCACCATTATGCACAGTGCACATATTGTGGTTTTGGTACTGAAGAGCAAAAGCTGACCTAGCATAACTCATTTTCCCTTGAACATGTAGGTTTTCACCAGAGACAACTACCAAGCTCATCTGAGAAACCCACATTCCCTGTTTATAGAGGCACAAGTATTTTCAGGACTTATTTAAAAATTCTGATGCTGCAGTAAAAAAAAAATTGAGTGCAAAATAACTTTCATTCACCAAAAGGCAGAAAAAATGCCTAACTAACTCAATGACCTGTATGCAAATTTATTCTTACAGTACTGCAGGCAGACAGAATAGGATTTTACATATCTCACTGGATTTTATCCTGTCCTAGTTCATTTTACACCACTCACCTCTCAGTGTCTGAACATTTTTGCAACATTTTCTTGCTCAGAGCCTCTTGGCAATACACATCCATTCTACAGTTGCTGCCTGCCATCCCTGCCTTTCTGACAAGCTTCTGCATCATATGAAAATTATTTTGGCCCAAAAAACCATTTCTACAAAACCAATTTTTAATCAAAATTTCATGTGAGCATCCCTTCTTATCCTAGAATTTGAAGTTACTTGAAACTAATATTATGCATATATTTGCAACTCATTAAACACTGAACTTCTCTTTTAAGTTGGTCTGGTTTGGTTTTAATTTTTTAGCCTTTCTTAGGAAAAAAGAGTGCAAACAAGAGGTCTGGGTTCATTCTAGAACACATGCAAGGTGAAAGAGCGTATTAGCTCTTTTCAAGGCAGAAATAGAGATCATGTGAGGAATGTGCCAACTTTCCAGAGATAGCCAATAGACAGTGATCTAAGTTCCTAATTGCATTTCTGTTTTTCCAAGGACAGAGGAAAGAGAAGAACTTCAAGGAAATGAAACTCTCCAATTACAAGTATCAGCATAATTGCATTTGCAAAATCTGTTCTGAAAAACATGAGGTTTTTCTTTCTAAGGTCAGAAAGAACAGCACGAGATGATAGGTAAAGGGCACGAGATGAATTTTCTGGTTCACACAGAAGTAATGTTTTGGAGTTTATGGATCCTCAAATTAGAAGGCACAGTAAGCCCTCCTGATGTTGAATAACAACTGAGCAGGTTGTTCAGTGCCTAATGCATCCTTGCTATTCAAAGCCTTGGCAAAAGCAGATAAATCTGCTCTCCAGCACAATCTTCCTTATTAGTGGCTGCATGGAAGACATTTATTTCATGGCAGAGGTGAAGGTCATTCTGTAAATTAAGCTCAGCCCTGGTACACTGCAGATGGTGTTTTACACTGCTGACCTTATATCCTCATCTTTTCAATGTGCACAGCAATGTTTAATTGTACCCTGCCTCTCTCTTTAAGGAAATATTTCCTCTATTTTTTCAGTAAATTAGTATTTGAAGACTAAAAAAAATAGTCAAGACTACTGATTTTCTCTTAAAATTAGCTTAAATTTTTTGAGTTATAGCTACACTATGATAGCACTGTAGCTTAAGAACTGAATCTGTGTCACACTGTATTAAGAGATGCAGTGTGCCAGGGAGGATGGAGGGGAAAGTGAGGATGGTGTGGGCAGGAACTCTGAGAAATTGCTTAACAAACTGCTTTCACATAAGTGCTACCACTTATGTGAAAGCTCAGAGGAGGAACAAGCTCAAGCTTGGATATCAAGCTAAAGATGTCCAACAGGTCTGAATTTCAAAGTAACCTTTAAAGATGCTGACCCCCAGTTCACAGAGAGCCTTTGAATTTACTCTGTTTGAGGGCAGGACAGCTGAAATTTCTGACTTGTCAGTAGTTTTTAGATAGAAGTTACCAGAATCCAGCAACTTTCTGTTGTTTTTCTGCAAAGGGTGATGAACAACAACAATCTGTTCTCAAAACATGAGAGCTTCTTTTAGAGTGTTGGTTACTGCAGAAAATTTTTCTTGTGTCCACTCCTACACCTCAGCCAGTCAGCAGGACCCAGACTATTTGGAAAACTTAGATTTTTCACTTGCAGTCTCTCAACTTAAACTGTGCAGTTTTCCTGGCTTTTGTTTAACTCAGGAAACAGAGCCAATAACGAGCACTGTTATAGGCAGAGGAAGAACTCATTATTTGAGCTGGAGTGCCACAAAGCTTAAATCATTCTAGTGATTGTTTCCTAGAATTCCTTGTTTGTGAAGTCTAACTTAGAAAAGAAACTTGAATTTGCAAGAAATTTTCAAATCCTAGCAACCCAATTATAACTATTTTACCTCAAAGCAACAAATTGTTTCCTGCTTAAAGAAATATATTATCATGTTCTGCAAGAGCAGTTTCTTGACTTGATAATCAGAATTCAGGTTTGTGGTATTTAATGCAATAGAAAGTACACATTAGTAGTAATAAACCTGTCTGAGAGAAGACAACATACATTTCCTGACCCTGTGACAGGAACTGCAGTCTGCAGTCAGAAAAGCGGGCTGTTACTCTGTGATCAGCTGTAATTGTCATTCTGATAACACTTTACCAGTAAGACAAGCAAGGGTTTTAGTTCCTTCTCATTCCTAAAGGTAATAGTCCATGTTGGGAATCCATGAAGTGCTTGATGCAACAATTTAAAATGAAAGCTTACTTGAAAAAATAAAGGTTTAGGCCTCAATTCAATAACCTTATCATATTTGTTGCATACAACCTTTAAGTTTATATCCTTCTCATTCTAATAATAATCATTTTCAGAATCAAAAAATTAAGTCAAGTGGTAAAGACAATATTTTTTAATCTTTAAAATGCTGGAAGATTCTGTACAGATTTCTCCCCATTTTCATTGAACACTGTTACGCAGGTGAAGTGATTTCAGTGCTTACACCAAAGGGTTAATTTTTCCAGGCATCCAGAACCACTGGCATGTAGTTTGAGTAACAGAATGTTTCAACAGAAGAATAAAGCTAAAGCAGGTAAAAGCAAGGCATATTTTCATCCAGAAGCACAGTGAGTGTTGGTAAGGGACTCTCTTATAAGGAGATAAAAAGGCTGTCAACACCTAGGAATTTCATGAACACCTTTGCTAAAAGAATCTGAAATAACTGCAAGATATGGTAAAATAATTACCTGTACTAGTGTTTCTGTCTAATAGAAAGATCTGTTTGAAGTGTTTGAAGCTTCCAACCAAATTTCAGTGCCTTAAGAATTTCTCAAGGAACAAACAGCCATTTCAAGAGCACAGTTGCAGTTTTTTCCCCTTAAAAAAAATACAGGTACAATGTCCTTCATCAGTTTCTCAGAGCCTCAAGCAGGGATGTTCAGCTCAGCTGTGGCAAGGCTCCAGCAGTGGTAGGAGGAAAGCTTTGTCCTTCCTGCCAAGAATGTCAGCGATGGAGAGCAGCAAGCTGAACTTCGCCTTACATAGAGGCTGCCAAGGCCAGAGGTCTGTACAGCTTTCATATTTTCATTTGGCTTTACTTACTTACAGAACTGTTAACTCCGTGGGAATCCAGGGGGGAAAAAAGCTTTCACTGTAAGTAACTAATTCACACTGTGCTAAGTATGTAGTCAGAAGTTGCTTTCGCTCTGGTATGCAGCTACTGCAGAATTCTTTTAACGTACCTTCTCAAAAGACTTCCCACACACCCCATGTACTGCCTGATAGGGTGGGTTTATTCATCTCTTAACCTAAGGAGCCCTGAGTTGTGCACAAGAGAAAACCTCACATGACATGCCCCACATTTGTATTTCACTACTGAGTTTTTCATCTTGCTCATGAACAGTTGAGGGAACATGGGAGCCCCCAAACCTTCAACAGCCATTTTCTTGTTACCTTTACCAACAGACAACTGATGTATTCTTGGAAGAGTTTTATTTTGTTAATTTTTTTATTTAATCTGATGCCTTGATGTGCCATAACATTCTTTCTAGTTCATTTTCATAAACCTTTTACCCCTCTAAAACACAAAGCAGCGGGCTGGGACTATTGTAGTGAGGAAGTTTTGGTATGACTTTGGTTTAAATCACCGAAGAGCTTCAAACAAAATACACAGATTTTCTTTTTCACTTGAGTAAAAAAACCCAAACAAGTAAGTTGGGGTTTGACATTTCATAACATTTTAAAGCTCTGCTTTACAGAGTTACTCTTGTTTAGAGATAACTTTGTATAAGGCTCAGTATTTCGTCTTTCCAAAAATATGTTTTGGAGTGTGTGTGTTCTTTTATTATTAATGTTTTGTTGTTTTTGCCAAAAACATCCAAGTGCTTGAGGCTGATTGACACCCATGGGTTTGGGATTTTTTTCACCTACCTAAGAGCTCAGTCACTGAACCAATATCTAGGTCCACTGAGTAATGGACACTTCACATTACTTCTAGATCATGGATCAAAGCTGCAAAGGTATTGCAGTGCCTGACTCCCACAACAGGAATCACTACCTCCACTGAGAATTGTGCTGATTATTTTTCACTTCTTCAGTAGCACTGCATTATCAGGTTGAATTCTTTCCACCTCTCGTTCCCAGCCCCTCTATGCAAAGGAAATACCATGTAATTTTTCTCTAGAAGAACATGTTTGATTTCACTGATACTGGAATTTGCCCACACAGACTCTTTTCCTCTCCATGCAAGGAATGTGATAAACATATCAAGGGGGATCAGATGTGCTTCACCATATTTTCTGCCTAAAAACTGAGAAAGAGCCACAAAAGATGAGTTTACAGAACAAGCAGAACACTGTAGCAAGGAGGCCAAAGTTTTTTCCCACAGTACACCACAACTTCAGGATCCTTCCCAGGAAAGTTCCTTCACATGTTATGAGCCACTGAGATGGGAGGACAGTGGGGAAAGGGGATCTGTCTGTTCCTCCCTGTGTCCACATAGTCACACAAAATTATCTGTGCAGTGTTCAGTGTGAATAAAGAAAGGGGATTTAAATTGCTCAAGTTTCTTGTGAGTTTTGTTTCCTTTTTAGTTCTAATCAGGGTATTTATGGCAAAGGCAGCAAGAACACTGCTTGCTGCTCATGAAGCTGTATTTCTGCTATTCAGAATGATCATGAGTGAGGCACCCCTGACTACAGATTAAACAAGAGCTTCTCACATATACCCTGTACTTTAAGATAATTGAATCCTACCTTTCTCATTATACTTATATTCACACTTACACTATCAGTTCAAATTTCCAGCCTTATAGCTAACCTCTGTCCTTTGTATCTTTTTCTTCATAAAGTCAAATGAGTAATTGCAACCAGAACCAAATCCTAAAAATACATACAAGTCAGTATTAGCAGCTTTGAGAAGAGGGTTAACTCTCCTACCTGCATGCAAAGTTAGTAAAACTAATATGTTTCAGAGTTGATCCTGCCATTGTTATATTTAATGGACTTTAGCTCTCTTTAGTTCAAATTAACTGCCTCACAAAAATTAAAGTTTGTTAAAGGGCACCACAGCTAATTCTATTCAGCAGAAACACCTTTAGTGATCACTGAATCCAGTTGACTAAGTTCTCTTACTATATTGTATAACCCAGTGTGTTCCCGTACTTACTAATGAGTGAAGCATTAATTGAACTACTATATAATCACAGATAAAAGAAGAAAGGAAAACTATTACTAAGAAACATGTGATACCGTTGAGTCTTAAAATACTCTTGAGATAGGTCTGAACTACTTGCCCACTAAGAAACTGCTGAATCACGCCCTTAGACTCATACCAAAAATAGCATTGCATTTTGCAAAACTCATCCAAGCTATCAATGTTCCCTATTGTTCTCTGATTAGCTGCTGGTCACAGAGGATGAAAAAGCATTCTCCTACCTTTTCTGTTTCCTTGAGAGAAAGGGAATAGCAAAATGTTTTCTCCTACAGTAGCTCTCCCTTTCACAACACCAGCTTTTAACAGAAAGTTCCCAAAACATTTTCAAAGCATTCTGTGAGATCTCTGCATTTAACATACCTCAGAAGAAACTTTACTTGCCTTTTTACACACCTAGCATTGATGGGTAGCAGATGTCACTCACCTCCCAGTTGTAGTCCTCCCTGGTGAGACTCTGATGCTCTCAGTACATGATCTAGATTTCTTAGACTTAAGGGGAGAAAAGAACATTTCTTGGTAATTTAAGGATTGTATGAATATGAGGAAAGCAGTTCTCTCTGAGGTCTAGGAAAAAGTGACTGCTTAATGCCCTTAGTGAGGAGGGAAGGGTTTTAAAAAGTTGAGTTGAAAAGCTCCAGCTGGAGTTAATTACGTTCCATAAGAGGCTTTGTAATTACCATGTTTCCTGGCCTTCAGCATCATGTAGGTGGAAGGACAGACAAGAGCTGCCCTCTGAGTTTCTCTGTGTGCCTCATTACCTTCTCCCTTATTCCTTGTGGCCTGGTGTGACAGAGCCCTAGACTGAAGTCCTGGGTTTATCAGCTGCAAGGTTGCCATGCAGGCTGCTGGCATGAACTTGGACACATCTGTCTGAGGTGGCTGGACTCCCCTCTCCCAGCAGCACAAATCCTACCCTCTTCCCAGCCTCTGTGCCAGTGTGCAGGGCCTCTTGCTTTGGCCCCATTGCACTGCAGCTGCTGCCAATCTCACCCTGGGAGTGTTAAGGATAAGGATAGAGAGAGGCAAAGGAATAAGTCAGGTAGAGCAGCCCCTCATAAGAAGTGCCAGAGGACAGGCAATGCAAAATTGTAGAGGGAAGACTAAGAAGGGAAGAAATATTTTCTCTGCTCAGCATGGGAGTGTTACTTCCCACCTCTTTGGCTGACTTGACCTCCCTACAGTGGCTGACTTGGTGTTTTTAAAAAATCAGAGAGTGTATTACCCTTTAACCATCTGCTCTGTTACCTTTACCCAAGAGTTTGGGTATCACATAAAGAAACATTCTCATCCCCTTTTTAATACAGGAGGAACAAAAAACCATCTGCAGTGCCACAGCCACTTGAAGTTGCAGCTCTTGCATTTTATCTGTAACTCTCCTATAATTATGTAAATTTCCTTGCAAATAGAATCCATTTTTGAAAAGCAAAATAATCTCTAGGCAGGAATAGTGGACAGCCCAGCTCTCCAGTTCACTAAGAAAGCAGAGGGTGCTGTTTCCAGAGTTTCCTTCACAGAACTGTAACTTGTGGGATGCTGAGCACATGGGGGTCTGTTGAAGAGACAGGTTGAGTTAATTTGCTGCTTTAGCAAAGCTGCTGTATCCATAGGCATAGAGGGTTATAGGTACTTTGTGCCACATATTTCTGCTATACAGAATGAACCCTTAACACATGATAATCACAGTTACCTTTGTGCTACGTATTTCTCACAAGTTCATGAGTAACTCACTGAACTTTGCAGGAGAGCCCTAATTAGGTAATTCCTCTTGATCTCTGCTTGATAGGCTGCTCTTTTTCCTGAAATCCCCAAACCCATTTTGCTTCATGACCCTAGTTTTTTAGATTTCAACAGCAAGCAACTGAGATGTTCTGAATCCAAAAATGGTGATCTCCTGCAGTCACTGAGCCTGAGACACAAACAACCTGTAGTAATTAACTTTCAGTCAGTACCAGTAGGATGATACTTAGATGGTGCCTTAGTCCAGATGACTTCAGAGGCAGCAGGAGTATCTAGAGGCAATTTACTGAGGGGATCAGAGTAAGGGACCAGGGAAACATGGGAATGTCCATCGAACAAACTGAAGGTCTGAAGGGTGCAGTAATTTAAATGACTAGAAGAGAGGTAATCCCATGAAACCAGTGATTCTTATTCAGCAGCTGTCCTGTGTCACACACTCCTGCTGGGCTGCTGCACTTCCTTGTTCCTTTGATCATCCCAGGCTCCCATGCCTCTCCTTTTATCAGTCTTACTTTGCTTCTCTGTGAAACCCAGTCAAAACTGTCTTGCTCACTTGAAACTAATGCTTGTACTTCAGCCTCCAGCACTGGCTTACTTTCCCCACCCTTTTCTTTTGTGATTGTAGCCAAACTTCTGGCATAATTTATTTAGCATGATGTAACTTAGGAATCACTGAGTCATCCTCAAGCACATCTAATAATGCCTTTTATCACTTCCTCAGGATGGTTTTGAGAAACCGGTCTTTCCCTTTTTATTAACAGTGTTATTTGTAGATGTAAGCAAAGTTGGCTGAATAAAAATGCATTGTAGGAATTGATATAGTCAGTACTACTGAAGACAGCTATTTCTCAGTATTTTATAGTTAAACTCTTACTTAGTAACAGTTTTCTCAAGCAGCAATATCTAATGACTAAATACACCTAACAAGAAGCAGGAAAATAAACTGATATCCTCCTATTCTGAAGTATTAGCAAGGAGGATTAGAATTGCATTTTTTTTACTGATTCTGTATTTTAATAAAGATAATTAAAAGACCAAAATGGTAATAATTTTTCTCTGAATATGTATTTTTGTTAATTCACTAAAAATTGGCTTTTTATCTTCTCCCATCATTAAGGTACTTGGAATTTAGAATAGTGCATGAAGATCTGCACTTAATTACCTCATGTAATACTTAAGTATGATCCCAAGAAATGCTGCACACATTCAATGACCTAGAGAAATAAAAGTTGCTATTGCCTTGGCCATCATGTTTGGCCCTAGGTCACAAGTGCAGTCCATGAAAACCACTGAGAAGCCTGCAGGGTGCCACCAATTGGGTGCCTTCTTTATGCCTTTTTCTGGTGTTAAATTTGTCAATGCATACAAAATTATCTTCGGCAAATACGTGATGCACTGGAAATGTATACAGCCAGAAATCAGCACCTATCTTGAACACACATGCACAACTTCCATGGTGTGGAGCTCTGAGGATGCGGAGGAATGTGGGGAGCATTGAGGTGAATGCTGACCTGCGCTTCCGTTCCTTCGTGACATTTAAGAGGATTTGCCAGAAAAGTGCTGAGGTTACTCACATGATCTTCTAGCACTTCTGTTTCCATGCTCAGATACTGATCTAACCTCTGTCCTATGTGACCGAGTGGGAAATGCCAACTAGACAGTTGAGGCAACATAAAAAAGAAGTACAAAATCAGCCTGAAGTTACAGCTTTCTGCTGAACATCCAGCTATCAGCCTCGGTCTCTTCTGTTTGCTCTGTTCCATTTAGATAACACAACACTTAGATTTTATTACAGCTATGTAGATAAAATGAAACTGTACATTGCTATATAGCCCTGAACTTCAACTGGTAACCTGTGCTAAAAATGCACATAAATAAGCCAAGTTATCATTTTTATTACTGAAAATTTACTCTGTTAGCAAAGCAGAACTGGATAGGAATTCATTATTTGTGAAGGGAGGATATACATAAGCAATTATCTTAAGAAAAGGAAAATGTCTCTTGTTTTCTAATCAGGTTGCCTTTGCTGTGAAACCAAAGACTAGACCTCCTCAGGTCTGATTCCACTATTCAGAAAATCTGTTCCTCCCTGTGTCCACACAGTCACACAAAATTAAAGAAAATAGAGGAAACAAACAGTGAGAGGACACTTTCTTTTCCCACTTTTGGCTAAGATGAACCTAGTGACAGAGATTCATGGGAAGGAATTAAAGGCGATTAGATGTATTTTATTATTTTGTAGCTACTGTGGATTTTGCACAGAGGCTGCTGGTATCTGCCAGCATCAGGCACTAATCAGAGCAAGAAAGACAGAAGAAAACAAAAAAGCCAAAGCACGACTCTACTTCTTTGACAACTGAAAATCCCTGGCAAGGCTATCCTGGGACAGTGAAGGCATTAAAAGTATAGTTAAAGCTCCTTGATATGTGCAAGACAAAAATGGCTTTATAATAAGATCTAAGAGAAACATTGTCTTAAAAGGAAGTAAATAAAGGCTTTCCAACACATACAAAGTTTCTTGGTATTCCAAAAGGGAAAGAAGCTTTTCAAAAGACATTCAGGAGATGTTCTTGTACAAAACCTTTCTCCCTGGAGAAGAATTTAATGTTCAGTTTAATGGGCATATACTACTAGTGCTATTTCGTATGTTTCTCTCCAAGAGCTGTTTGTGTTCTGCGTACCCCACTGTGTGCAGGGGTTGTAGGAGAGTCTCATACCCTCCATTCAGTCCACAGATACCTTGGGATTATGCTACTGAAACTTGCAGGCAGTTTGTGCAAAGCAGCTGTGTCTGTGCAGCCTGGATGGGCTGCTTGATGTCTCTTTGGTCCTCAGCTGTGTCAGTTCCATCCGGTCAGGCCTGGCTAAACAATGCCAAGGTCAGTACAGGATGACAGGGAATAGTATATTGCAGTGAAGCAAATAAAGCCAAAACTGTCCCAAAGAATGGATTCTTTATCTTGTTTGGTTATCTTTACAAGATAAATGGACTGCAGCACACTTCATACTGTAAACAGTAACTTTGACTGGCCTTACTCCAGTAGCAGCTGAGCAAATATTTCTAATATGGACAACTCCTCCTCCCTCTTTCCCAGTTGGACAGACCATGTATTTGTATAACTCCCAGTCAGTTCTTATATGTGATGTGGTTGGCAGGGGAAGGGAGGTCCCAGAAATAAAGGAATTCACACATGGCATTTACTTTTTCAGCAGTTTGAGAACCAAATTGTGCCTTTCCAGAAGCAGCCCCAGAAAATACACGGTCCAAATACTCCAAGTTAAGAGCTGCAGCTCTTATCTAAATCAGCAGGATACCAACAGCTAAAGGAGCTCAAAGAAGTAGGCATGAAATGCATGAAACACATGAAATGCAGGCAAGGTCCTGCACAGTAATACTCTGTGAGCATTTTGGGAAACAGTGAAGATCTCCTGTGCTTGATGAAATCTGTGGTAATTGTGAAGTTTTGACAGCACTAGGAAAATACCTTTAAATTCTTATAGAAATTGCGCAAAAATGTTACTAGTTCTGCAGAACTACTTGTAATAGCAAATCCAGAGATTGCTTAAAAACCAAAGGCAAAGAGTAGGACTAGGCCACTGCCTCAGCAGTGGTTCTAGAGGCAACACTGAACTGGCAGGACTGCAGAAATACATCACATGCAATTGGAGAAAAACAGACCTGGAAAAAATGGTACCAGCCCTTGAAGATGCAGGATTGGGAACTCCACAACTTGCAGAGTTTCAAGTATGCTGTAATCTGACTTGGCTAATGCTTGTCCTCTCAAGCAAGACTACACATTATTTCCATCCCCTTTTACACAGGCAGGTATGGTTAGCACATCACCTCAGTCTCTAAATGACCTGAGTTCTTTCACTCATTTCACAGAATTACAGAATGGGTGAGGTTGGAAGGGACCCCTGCTCAAGCAGGGCTCCCCTGACTACAACTGTTGCACCGGTCTGGCTTCTCTCTGGTTATCACTGCTGTTCAAGACAGATACAAAGGAAAAACTGGATGTATTTTCAACTTCCCACTTTTTTCAATTCCAAAGAGAACAGCAGCCTGTATGATTCAATTAATGAAACATAGATGCTACAGATCCCATTTCCATTTATTTTTTCACATTACTTATGTTTTCTCCTTGGTACGCTATAACCTCACAATTATTTTCTACAACAGTGGATAAGCTTTCCCTACCCAATATTTGAGGAGTTGGTTGTGCCTAAATGTAGGCCTTGCATTGAATTTAATCTTTTTTTTTTTATTATTTCTGGACTACTTCATCAGTTTGTTACAGTGTGCTGTTGGCAATAGACCTATTGACATTACAGACATGACATATTTTTACTCACTTTTTTCCAAGGACACAGAACTTAATCACACTGCTCTCTGCCACCTCCTTCACTTCCGGACAAACAGCTTTTGAACCACTTGGTTAATTTCATCTAAATATGACGAACGAGAAAGGTCTGAAAGTTTGACTTCAGCAGACGGGCAGAGGAGAAGCCTAGATCTGTTTCTGTTCCCCAAGGTCTTTGGCAGAGCAGAGACCTGCCAGGTGCTGTTTGTGGTGTCAGCTGGCTCGTCCCTCCTCCGTGGCGCTGCCGATGGGGAAGGGCACGGGCTCTGCTTTGCTCTGCCGCTACAGCAGGGGAGGGGCAGCGCTGCGGGACCACCTGAGGAAGAGCCAGGATTGCACAAGACAAGGCAGGGTGTTACAGCTGCTGCAGCTGGTGCTGTGTGCAGGCCAAGGACGCTCAGAGAGAAACCCACGCTGCAATGGGTGTGCTGCTTACAGCAGAGCTCACCTCCAGACTCCAGAGTACGGTGGCACCGGGCTGAGCATATTGTCTTCTTCCTGACTGACAAGAACAAGGACTTACCACGAAAAAGCTGGGGTGTTTTCTGAGCACTCTGTAGGGTTTTAACATGTGTTTTGCTCTTGTGGATATCTACTGAGCCTTCTCATTCCCTTATTTGCCAAAGGAAGGGACTCAGATTTTCTAAGCATAAGTAACTTCCCATGCATTTTACAAAGTATTGAGAACTCCTAACTCTGCATGTGTGAAAACGGATTGATCCATCACTCTATATCCAAGAGTAGAAAGCACACAGTTCCCTTGTGATCACAAGGGAAATAAAGTTTAACTAGAAAGAAATACTGACCCACACAAGAACAAGCTGAAGTATTTGAAAAAGCATTATTGAGCAGCACGCACTTTGCCCATACTGTCTGCAAGCCTTTAAGCAAATATCCTTATTCAGTTTTTTCTGCCCTTCAGAGTCACAAAATAGTGTCTTTTTTAAAGCAGAAGCTAAAGGCATGGTCTTATTCCAGGAATAAAACACTTTTTAGTACACCATAATTAGCAAAGAGAATATGTAACTACAGAGGGCAAGACAAAAAAGGACTATTACTCTAACACCTACTAGTAACTTCTCTAGTACTAGAGGAATACATGAAATTCTCTAAGTACTTTAGAAATACATGAATGCAGAGTACAGCTCAATATATTCCTGGAGAACCTGAAAGTAGGCCAGCCTTAAGGCAGACAGAAAGACATTTCCACCTGCAGAGTGCTAGATTCAGAAAAGTACACCCACAAGTTGCATGGTTTCCTAGCAGAACCAGTCTTTACTCTGATTTCTAGGACATCCACCATGTACTTTACAGAAGCAAATACAGCAGTGACTGTAGTATTTTAAAATTACTAGATATGAACCTACTCAGTCCTTTGGAAATTCTGACATAAATTTCTCACTAAAGAAACAAAACAGTTTAAAATGAAGGGTCTGAATTCACTGGTTTTCCATTTAAAAATATTCAACTTTCATACCCCACTACCAGTTCTCACTTTATGAAAATGCTTTTGAAAACAAAAGCAATTAAATCTCTCAGAAGATAATAGTACAATACAGAATGTACAACATACCTTCCTCTCCACAGGCAGGGCTAATCTCTCAACTACCTGGTAAGTCAAGTAGTGCAACAAGCAAACAAACAATGGCAACTATCTCCAATCGTTCTGCCCTTGGTTGCTGAGCAGTGAATTCCACAGGGGCTTAAAAAAAACCTTAGAACTTTGCGAAATGTTTACAACTGAGGAAAAAACCTCAGGGAAACCACCAAATAGTAATTTGTGAAGGGACTTCTCCAGTTTAAACATTTCTTTACTTATTAAGTACAGAATACCATTCACAAATCTTTTTCTTTGTACTTTTATATGTACAGGGGTGGATATGTGTACCTACATTTTTAAGACAGTCTTTTAACACTTGACTTGATTTGTAAGTGGCAGTGAAGAAGGCAAACATTAACAACTGGGGACAAACCATAAAGCTCTGTTCCTAGGAAAATCTTTGTTCTAAGAGCAATCAGTTCAGAACACTCCTAGGAAACCGATGCAACATTCTTCTATAAAGATCAATTCTTTGTGCAAACATATCCTAAATACACAAAGCCAGAAGCAGTCCTATATGAAACATTCTGGGTTTAGTCTTGAAATGTACTTGACTGCTAAAAAGTACTACATTTATTTGTGATCACTCCTATGCCTAGGGTTCTCAGCGACAGCTTGCTGTTACAGAAGGTGATCCTCAGAAATTCAGTATGGTAAAGATACATGGGAAGGTAAAATCACTTGCTTTCTGTTGCTAAGCAGGCCAAGACACAAAACTGTTCTATCACCAATGCAAGACCATGGCTGAGGTTGCAAGACCTTTGTCTGTTTGGTCTTAAGTTACTATTGTGGGTGGTAAATAAAAAGCAATTCATCAAAGAGTTACAGGGTCATCAAAATATCTTGCCTACATTTGTCATTGGCTTCCTCCTTAATGTTATTTGTGCATCACGGCAGTCCCAACCCACCATACAAAAAAAGCTTTCTGCACAGGATCCATGCTAAGTGCAGCACACCCAGATACCCACAAACTGAAAAATACAGGACAAGTAAGTTTTTATGCAAATTTATTAATTGGCTTTAACAACAGTAATACATAAATCAATACTATGTCCAGCATAAAGTTGTATAATAAAATATTCTGGTAAGATTGAGTTCTAGTGCGTACATTTTTAAGGGCAGTTTTCATCCAATTTGGACATTTTTTAAAAAAAATAAATAAATACAAGGCCAAAAATGCTTACTTAATCCAAGTCATGCTAAGTAAGACTTCAGGCTCCATACTGCTTCAAAGCACTACTGAGTACAGGTGTCTGCACACATCTTGGACTCTCACACAAATGGGCTGTGCTCAAGCAGCATACCTTATTGACATCCAACGCAGACCAATACAGACAAGTTTTCCAATTTAGACCTCCTTATTCCTCTTCAAAGTAGCTTTCACTTTTCTGTTTTAGGATTGTCTTGCCTTCCAACTGCGATGCCCACATATGAATCCTAACCCCATCATGTTTACAAAATACAAAGCTCCAGTCCTCTCCTAACAGTACTGCACTATCTAGTGGAACTATTTATGAAACAAATTGCTACTCAGATTAAACAAGACTAAATTGTTCTTGGAGAAAGAAATAAAACCCTTTGGAAACAGGCAGGAACATAGCATGTTCCCAGTTCTATTTGTCATGGTTTTGGAGTTCTCTAGACGTCAGGAATACATCCTCTCTGGGATGTCTGGTGCTCAGTGCTACAGCATTAAGTTTTAGGCACCCTGGGTTCTGTGCACTGTAGACAGCGCAAAAAAAAAGCTGGATTTTCAGCTTTGTTTCCCTGATGGCCAGTAAGTCCAAGATATACAGTGGCATTCAGATGTTTTTTCAAAGTGCAGTATAGAGGCATTCACTGATATTTGGACTACCCTTATTTATATTTAACAATATTAAAATCTGGTCCCAATTTAAATTAAACACACATGAGAAAATATATTTGGCAAATCAGAGCTATTTTATTTACTAGTGTACTTACCATATACCACATAAGGCTATCCTTTGGCCATAATTACTCTACAAATCTAGATAAACTTGTTTTATTTGTCTTCTGACAAATTCTGCTGATAGCAAAATTCCCTTTTCCTTAAGTTACACTCAGGATTGAATCACAAATTTTAAGCCTACTCTAAATAACATATTTTACTTTGTTATATCAAAACAAAACCCAAATGCTTGGTCAAAGTATAAACACTTATAAACCTAGTGAAAACATCCCTGAGAAGCTTTCAGCAACATAGAGTAATTATTAGGTTTGGTCCATTAAAGGAGAAAAATCGTTACATCAGTTATTGAAAACTATGGGCTACAAGTCATTGGCTGTACGTTGGATTCCCATTCATTCCATTTCATGCCTCTTACAAAACACTGTATCTGAGACGAAAGCCACTAGAGGTTCTTTACATTCTTTGATAGACCATGTAATTGTTACAAACCATGTGATGACTGGCCTAGATTCAGCCCTGGCATAACGCCTTTAGTTTCAATGGAGTTCACACACATTCCAGGGTTGAGTCTGACAACGTACATGACTGTGAAGGACAGTACCTTAAACTAAAAAAAACCCTTAAAAGTTACAGAGGATACTTTTCGCTAGTTGCTGACATTATGTTTTCACATACTACGTATTTTGCAAACATTTTACCAATATTTAAATTTAGAAGTCAGACTGCCAAGCCATAGGAAAACTCAGAACACCACCAGGTTCAACTCTACTGAGAAAGCAAAGTGCGTAGTTTCCACAAAAGTGCACATGGGGTTAATGACTGTGGAAATACTGTGTTAGTACATATGCAGGGTAAAAAACAAAAACCCAAAACAAAACCAAAAGAAAAACAGGCAAGAACTTATTGAACAGAAGGATGTATCATTTTCATTGCTCTGCAGTTGCTTTAGAGGGCTTCTCAGTCCCTCCCTCATTGGGTTAGCAGTATTTTAGAAGTCAAAATTCACATACACATCAGATAACTGCATCCATCTTTCGCATGAAATATTAACTATTTTCAAATGCAGTTGTTTGCAGAAACCCTATTAAAGCCTGGTATATTGGAAAATTAACAAAAGCTGCTTGTACTCCGAGGCAAAAACTAAGCTAGCACTAGAATTTATCTTTCTGTACCAGTACTACTGACCTTAGCACTTTCTGCTACATCAAACCTGAGCAAACCTGCCATTTGCAACTAAAAAGCCATGCTTTTTAATATTACATCAATAGCTTCTGCTAAATGAGGCTGTTTTACTCTATGAAGTGCAACAAAAGTGTAATACAATATCTTGTACCTAACAGTTGTCTAACTTGTAAGGAAACATGCAAAAAACCTGCAAAGGTGTTTCCATAGAGTTAAACCTAAACATAAAATACTATAAAGATTTGGGGGGAAAAAAAAATAAAATCCACTAGAAGAACCCAAGAAGAATCACATAATATCATGAGTTAGAAGGGATCCACAAGGATCAAAGTCCAGTGTTTAGACAGGATGTTTACACCAATTTAAGAAGATAGTGAGCAGAACTGTTTATGATAAAGGAATATTGGAGAAAACCGCCAAACAACCAAATATTGAATAAAAAATATTCTGAAGTAACTGTAAAAAAAGGACAAAACATTTTACTCAATGAACAGGAATTATTCAAAATTCTTGGTAAATTGAGTACATATAACAACTTAACAGTATCACTGTGGACGTCAGCCATGGAACTTGAACAGTGTTTTTGTGATCAAACACCAGACATGAAACTTGTGGGGAACCTTTCATATTGCAGCTGTCAAGATGCAACCAGGCCATCCTTTGCCAAACATGAAATATTTACAGGGTCACCGTAAAATAAATTTTCTCCCTTGGGACAGCTTCCCCAAATACCTAAGTTATGCATTCAACTCTAGAGAAACACCTCAGACAGGGTCATAAAAGGAAGTATATGTGCTTAACCATGATACTTGTGAAGCAAAGTTAGTAAGATAAGTTGATCCTTTCAGACAGTAGATGTATTACCAGGTGGTGAACTGTCAGGGGCTGCTTTGGGATCAGGAGTGTGACAAACAAAAAGTTGTTTTCCCAAGCTTTTTTGGGCAAATCTGAAGTACATTATGTGACCCATTGCAACAAAAGACACAGAAATCAGCACCAATAAGCCAAAAGCTTCAGGGTTTGGGGCCAAGATGACCATGATGAAGTGCAGCAAGTCAAGAAGATAATTCATGGAGTTTTGGACACCATTTATGATGCCTCTTTCCGACTCTATGACGTTTTCTTGGAGTAACTGTGTGACAGTCAAATCAAAGGACCAAAGGCCTATGGAGAGAAAAAACAGTTATCCAAACAGCTGACCTTTTCATGGCAAACTCATCACTGGCACAACTCAATTCAGCCTTCCAAGCACTCACTTCTTTCAACAATGCACTGGGTAAGATATCCTCTTGTTGACTAGAACTGATTTCACACTTACAATCAAGAGTAATTTACTTTCCTTTTACAAAAATTTCCTGAAATAATACATACAACATGCCACTAAGTTGCCTGTCACATCCTGTTTCACCATGACTATCAAGCCAATGTTTTACTCATTCTTTCCTTGTTTAAATAGCTGGCTTACAGCTACTTACAGTGTATTCATGCTAACTGCAACCACTAAAGTTCTGTGCAATATTTTTCAAAAAAAAAAAATCAATCATCTTTTAAACTAGACAGAATACACAATTTCAAATGGTTGATGCTAGCTTCCATAATGATTTAGTCCTGTTCATGATTCAGCTTTAGAAGTTTATCTTGGAAATAAACTTATTACATGTGAATTTATTTGATTCCTCTAATTCAGCAGAAACTGCATAAACTGAGTATAAAGAATCTACAGATGACCATTACTGTTCATTACATATTTGAGTGGCTATTCTGTTGACAGATACTAATACTATGCTAACCAGCAATTCCTCAAAAAAACTAAGCTGTCATCCAAATCCAAGCTTCCCTTCTAAACTCCAAGATTAGCAGACAATTTTAAGAAGTGGATTAGTTTAGTAAACTGTGAAGTTTGAAGGTTTTCGTAGCAGATGTGTTTAGTTCTGTTTCCCAGTAACAAGTGGTTTCATTTCATTGTGAACAAAAAATCATTTAGAGATGATCTTTCAAAAAATACATTACAAACATCTCCAAATGTACTGACTCTTCTCCTATTAGTGACATAAAATATACATGGAATTAGTACTGCAGTCTTCACCCTGGTGATAGAGTTGCAGAATCATTTCATTTTTTTGTGAAATATACTCAACTAGCCCCAGAAACAAGACGACACTTCAATTACAGCCTCTAATTTTAAAATCAATTGTACTTAGTTGACAGGCACTGTGATGTTTAGAATTAAAAGCAGATAATAAATCAGATTGTAATAGAGACATAATACTTACCAACTCTAGCAGCAATGACTCCTGCAAACAGGAGACTAACAGAGATTAAAGGCACAGGCTCAGGACTCATCTCTGGGTCACTGTTAGCAGGAGCAATAGACCCGTTTAACAAGTTAGGCATTCCAGTTGCAAAGATCATTTCAGGTTCTGGAGATGCTATAGTAGGCAATGGTTCATTTTCAAACAGCCTGGCACTGATGTCAGCAAATGGGGAAACAGTCAAATCCATTGGACTTCCAGGCATAAATACAGAGACGACACATAAGATCAGACAAGCAAACTGAGCAACTCCAGAAATGAGGCCCGTGCGAATGAGGCCACATTTGCGCCGAAGCCAAGTAAAAGCCACTGTTCCCATGATTCCAGTGACTGCTGAGGCACCCATGAGGAGGCTTAGCACAGAGCCACTCAGCCCCTGAGTGTATGCATAGCCTGTAGTGATACAATCGAATCCCAGAACAGTCATATAGAGAAATGCCAGGCCCATGCCTGCCAGGAACACCGGCTGGTTGTAGTACGCAACCCATCCATCCCGGAATGTTATGAAAGGTTCAGCGATCCGGGCAGCGCAGCCAACTTCCTTCTCCTGCTGGGGCTCAAAGCCAGCTACATCTTTCTCAATAATTAACTGCACTCCTTCAGCAGGTTTCATGTCACTCTCTGTGAACAGAAATGGAGCTGTCAGATGCATACATTCCTGCCTGCAAAGTGCACAGCATAAAGTGACATACAATTGTTTGCACTAAGCTCACTATTGCAGAAGTGCATCAGTCGAAGTCCACTACCAAGTTTTCTCTTAACGAGCCAAATTAAATAATTTAAAGCATTCTTAAATACTACCTGAGAAGTAAGATCAAGTAAAGTTTATCCCTATCAATTTATTTGGTTAAACAGTGACAGGAGAAAGCATTGCCTGCTTCTAGACTTGTGACTGAATCCTTCAGTTCCATAGAGAAATTATTTCCCTAATGAATGCCACTATCAGTTGGCATTTTAACACAGCTTTGTAGGCTTGAAAGCATTGACTAAAAAATGAAGGGATGACTTAAACATCTGTCATATCTCATGTCATAGCAGAAGAACTAAGGCTGAAGCCTGTCCAGAGCCAAAAGCTTTCAAAGCTTAACATAAAAAAATCAAAACCTCAAACTATGCATTTCTACAATTCCATTGTCACTGTAATAAAGGAAAAAGGCACTTCCACTGGTCACAAAAATCCAAAAACTCACAGCAGTATTTACATTAGTAAGGAGGACAGAAATTCTACAAATGTCTGGATGCCTGAGCAATGCTTTTACACTATTAAATTCAAAACTAACTCCACATACAGCAAGTGAGACACATTAAGTATTTCAGCAGCTTTTAAAAACCCAAGTCTTCTAGTGAAACCAGAACATGGCAACAGCAAAGATTATGAAGCGTTTCCTACACACTGACATTTGCTAAATGCTTCATTCTCCAGAAGTATTTAAGAGCCAGTTCTGAAGCTACGGAGCCTTCTACATTCCCTTATTCTCTAATACTTGACTGCCATCAGCCTGGTCCAACAGCTTACTGAACCTGCTATTACCACCATGGATCTGATGGCTGGGAAGACAGATTTCTTGTATACTTTTAATAGCAGCTTTCTAACTCACAATATACTGAGACAAGACTGTTAGCTAGCATTTAAACAAAACCCAGAAATTCTTTATATTTCATTAAAAAAAAAAACAACCAAACAACAAAAACCTAAACAAAAACCCACAACTTTTTGTAGCTGGGAGCCCATAACATGAGCTGTCAGTAGTATTCATATATTGCTACCTTAAAAATGGGCAAACACAAGTTTAGTTTTTCAGCATCTGACATTTCCAATACTCCACAACCAAGTTTAATTTCTGATATTGAGTCTACCTAAAGTAATGTAATATCAATTTTAGGGTTAACTACAGCAATAGTCATAGTCATCTACACTGCATATTCCACTTGTACTGCTTGGCTAAGGAAGCAGAGCTGAAGGCCAAAAGAGTTAACTTTTTTCTTCACCATTTGCTGGAGCATGTAAAAAAAAAAATCATTCAATCATGTCATGATAGAAATAGGACCATCTATTCTACAACCTCCTGAAAGCCTGTTAGTACTATGTGTAAGCAGAGATGAGACAGCAAGGAATAGTCTTGGAGAGGCTGCAGACACTACAGAGCCAAGGGCCTGGTCCAGTTTATCAGCTATAGATCTGTACTGATGTATAGGAGCATTCCTTACAATCAGCCCAAAGATAGAGGGCAGATTTCCTAAGGGGTTAATGAAGAGGAAAGAATTCATTCTTTGGCTGCTTTTTATGGAATTCCTCAAAAAGCTGCAGAAAGCATTGTTACTTAGAGTCCCTGGTATCTACACCCCAAACCTGAAATCTCCAAGCTATTTAGCCTCAAAGCAGTGCCTGAGGAAAATAAAAGTCAACACTTGGCTTAACTGATGCAATGAATATACAGTGAATTTGAACAGTTACATCTGAGTTTTCAATACCTTTCTTCACATTCAGCTGTTTCAGTTCCGATGCTTCAACTTTTGCAGATTTGCGTGCCAGAGTAGGCGTTTTCTGATAAACCTTCCAGAGGAGCAGATATTCCACACACATCGACATCAGGTTCCAGCCAGAGATGAATCCACAGCCAATCATTGGGGAGCCAAATGTCATTATCTGACCAACAGCCATTGGGGCCAAGATATTGGTCAGCTGATCAATTCTTCTTATTGTGGCATTCATATCTGTCAGAAATTATTTGAGGATATGAAATGATTGGTGAACACTCACAGTGAAATATTTACTAACATAACTGTGAATTGCACTTGTACAAAGGCAAAGCTACAAGTCCTGCTCCAACTGTAAGTGGTTCCAGTAGCGGTAATCAGAGGCACCTTCAGACTGTTTCAATGTTTAAGTTCACTGCAATCAACCAAGGTGTTTGTAAGCCAAATCCCTACTCCTGCCAGTTTTGCCTGCATGAGGTCTTCCAGGTTTAGCAGGCTGGGTTTACAGTGGCAGCACAGTCCTGTTCATCACGAGATCAGATAAAACTGCTCATCGTGAGATCACACCACTTTTCCACAGCACTGGTACTGTGACTTTGAGCTCTATAAAGTAACACTCAAACCTGCCATGCACAACTCCAGGAATCTCATAAGGTGCAATTGTTTCTTGTGAAGCCAGTAGCCTATCTCCCAACAATGGAACACATTTCTCAACCTACTTCACTTACTTCTAATAACTGGTGGCCACAGTACCACCATGATAGCAGCAGAACTTTGAAATGGCTTTACATTTCCTTGTTAAGTCATGCTGGTTGATGGCACCTGTAGGCATCCTTAGAGCTTACTGAGCAAAGTCCTCACTCCTTTGGGCTGCTTATTTTGACTAAACATCATTCTCAGCACAAATGCATTTTTCATATGCTGCTAGGGAATGCCTCACCCTCCTCAATCTTATCTACTATACTGTCATTAAGTCATCTGGGTTCCTGTAAGTTTCCAAATAATATCACCATTCTTTCACTCCTAAAAGTTGCTAGACACTCTGGTTTCACACATGAAGCCCCCTTTTAGAGTCCTACTACAAAGTTTGAAGGGCAAGTGAAATTCTACATAGGTATGAAGGTGATTTATTAAATCTGTAGAGAATTACTCCTTGTCATTCAAATAAACATTTGGGTTACTCTATTTAAAATTCAAAATCAATATTAACCTAGTTAACCCTGAGTCAAATACCAAAGTTAGATACTTGCATAATACTTGGCTTTAAAAATTTCAAGAACTAAACTTTGTTTGAGTTATTTGAGGACAGCTAATAATTCCACTCAGAAAAGGTGCAAAGAGTAAATAGGAAAACTAATCAAGGGCAACAAAGAAATTAAGGTAATTATTTATTTCCCTATTCCACTAACTTGCAAAATTAAGAATCCTCTTTGAGGAAAGGTAACAGTGCAGAGACAGACAACAGTATTTGCTGCAAAGTCAGTTTCAGCACTTAAGTTAAGGAATTTCAACAGTCTTCAAGTTAAATCATGGTTAAAGCGAAAACAAACCTGTTCAGCCTGGAAGGGATGTCTCAGATAAATATGCTGAACTAAGGTTCTTAATTCAGTGATTGTTTTCATTCTTCAATCAACTCACATGAGAGCTTATATTTGTACTGAGAAATCAGGCAAGAGGTTACTGTAAGTGATCATACAATTCTGCCGGAGCTCACGGAGCAGTAAAGAGGCAGGCAGCAGTTCTCTGGGGGTGTGGTCTGTACTTTATCCTATGTGTGCTATGTGGGTCAGGGATGAGTGACATGATTTGCTGAATAAGATGTGACACAAGAAGAAAATTTTAAGAGTCCTCATTAATCTAAGACTTTTACAGATGCTGCTATTTTTCTGCCTGTGATTCACATGCATGAAGAAAGTTCACCTGTATTATTGCTCTACAAAAGAAATTACCTAGATAGGCACTGCAAGGTCAAAATAAAAGACTAGGGCAGATAATCTGTAGACTGGGAAATAAAAGTATGACACTTTTAATGCATCTAAGAAACAGCTTTTCCTGGATGAGATGGGCAAATAATATTCCTTCATTGGAGATAAACATCAAATAAAAATCTGGAATAAAGGATTCCAATTTCTAAAAGGATTCTGAACTTTCTGGACAGTTGAGGCAGCTTTATAGAAAATTAAGAGTCCAGAAGCTAAAATGCTGTCTAAGCCTGAGTCAGACTTCAACTTTAGTTCCACAGTCAATGAGCTATAGAGGTCTTGGTAATGTTAAACTGCTCTGTGCCTTGTTTGCAGCTCAGTATCAGTTCCTCTATCTGAGAAGTCCCCTTAGGGGGTTGATTCAGATCCCATACAACCTGACCAAATTCACCACAAAAAATGCTGCTTCCCACACTGTTTCAATCAGGGGAGCAGCACAGCCAAATACTGTTGTACAGCCTCTGGTGTAATTTGCCTTGTGCATCCTTGGTGAGAGTCCAAATATTTTGCATCCAAGAAGTGCCATGACTACCAAGCTGCAATAGAATGGGAATGAACTCCCTCTCCTAGCAGTATCAATATCACTTTGCAAGTGCAGGACATGGGGAGAAGCAAAAAAAAAATATATCTATTTCCTAGGCAAAAAATTATTTAGTCTGTTGTCTATGCTCAAAAGCACCAGATGTCAAAGGAAAGAAGAGCTTCCAATTGCAACTAAAGGAAAATGTTCACAGCTCTGAGTTAGACATCAAATGCTAGAGAACGGCAAGGTTTCAAATGTGCCTGCATGCACGGTGTGACCTACTGGCGATTTCCTAATACACCTACTTAGCTGTTCTGGACTTCATTCTCATGCATCTCTTTCTTTGATCCCTATGTGAGGAGCCCAGTTACGCAAGAGTTCTCTGTTTCATTCCAGGGACCTAAAAATAAAGTATTGCAACACTTGGCTTGTTCAGCAGGACTAGTTTTCCTAACAGAGCTGCAGCAGGACTAAGAGGAGGGCAAAACAAATTTGGAGATGCCTAACTGAATTGTAACCACAACAGTAATTTGTGATCTCAGTAGCTATAGTCCAGAGCAAGGAAGAGCAAAAAAAAGCCTTCCCTTTTACCTGATGTTTTCTTATAATATCTGGAACTCAGAGATGCACTGATATCTCTAAAACTCTAGTCTTCAAACAAAAATAAAATCAAGCTCAGAAATTAAGACATGCAAGGTATCATAAAGGCAATATATTTCACCTGCCAGTTTGCTTCTGTCTTCCCCTGCAACCACAACAATCCAGTCCCTCTGAATTGTGATCGCTGTGGCAGTGCTGGCCAAATTGGCAATATTTGCTATTGTGATAACCAGGATATAGCACAGTGTCTAGAGAGATGAGGGGAAAGAGTTACAATGTGAGAAAACTGCTGGAGATCTCTACTTTCTACACAAGCAGAAAATACTTTTATATTTGATTCCATACATTTTAGCATTATTCTTCACACAAAACTAGATTAAGTCTACAATTCCTGGCAGAAAAAACCACCAGTCTGTTTACCTAACATGTGCCATTTCATTTGCCAGTTTTAGTGGCCAGAAATGTCTGTTTAGATTAGAGAAAAAGATAAAAGTTCATCCATCTCCCATGCTCCCCAAAGTTGCTTTTAAAATTTATTTCTTATTAACAAGTTTAAGCACTCACAAGAAGCCATCCATGGTATAATGTCAAGAGTTGTGTCTTAAACAAGAAGATAATCATCAGGATAACCCCACACAGGATGACAGATGAATTCTGCACGATCAAGGATGTCTGGGCCACTGTTTTAAACCAAAACAAGAGCAACAGTTACCAATGTAAGAATGAGCTACCTATAGCCTTCAGGGGGACATAATTAAGGAACATACAAAGATTTATTAAATAACCTTATTTTCCTAGTCTCCCCTAAAATATAAGGGGCAAAATATATTTCACAGTAGATTCAGAATCTTCCATTATCTTAGAGAAACTAATGTCTAGTGAAGGTTCATAGCTCTTCATTTACACCCAAAGTAAGCCTTCTCTCAATTGAAGTCCCTGTTTAAATGCTGACAATATGTTTCAAGTAGTAAAAACCTAGTTCAGGCCTCTAAAATCCATCTTCAACCTACCATGGAAGGGCTACCATTTTGAAAATTTTTGGAAAGCAAAAATTCATTTGAAGCACTTAAACCCTTTTTATTTATGAAACAGACTAGAGCACGTTTAGTTACAATATACATAATGGAAATGCAATGTGTTTACACTTAAGTGCAAGATTTTTATAGCCAGACAGAAGGCAACAAATAATAGAAATGTATGTTAGTGTCATAATGTAAAAAGGATTTGGTCTGTAGTACCTAAAGTTTTTAGGTATTTTTTACCTTTTGTGTTTCCATACATCTCTATGCATCATATTAATCTGATAAAAAGATAAATCATAAGTCAAAAATGCATTCCTCCTGTCTTTGAGAGTATCCTTGAGTAACGACCACTACTCTGAAACCACTCTGCCCTTCTTAAAAGAGATGAGCAAACCCCATTCTCATATTTGACTTGAGGAATTAACTCCATCACTGTCACCTTTTTAACATGAATTTGATCCATGCTTAAGTAAATAGCCTGCTCCAGGCATCTAACCTTTGAGCCTTGAGTTCTTGTCCACCCAGTCTCCAATAAGGGCTCCCAGGAGAAGAACTGATCCTGCCACAACCAGGCCATAGACTGCAGTCAGGAGTAAGCTGTTTCCATAAAGCTCAACCAGGAATACAGACACAGCAAAATGCCACATGCGATCTCCCTTTAAGAGTAAGAGAACACACAACATTACTGGTTGCACTTTAGAAGCACACAGTTTTACTATTTTACTAAAGCCCTGTACTGAAATAAAGGTTTCTTATACACACAGAGGGGGTGGGGGGTTTTTATGTGGTTGTTGGTTTCTTAGGAGATTTTTTGATTGCTACATCCTGTCACCATTGATTTTTATCCGAGCATCACTAAGATCATCTATCCTAATCAAGTGGATCATTACAGCTTGTAACACCACAAATCCTAAAATCCCAGGTATTTTCTATTATTATATTACTGGATGAAGTCTGCCACCAGCCACATCCAACAAGCCTCAAAAAGCTTACACAAATTCTCTGGCAGAGATCAAATATTAACAACAGATTTACCAATCACTATTTAAATAACTTTTCAAGACTGCAGTTTGCTCTTAGATGATCAAAGCTTAAGTGCTGCTTTATAACACAAGAGTCAAGTGAAAACAAGTCATCATACAATTCAGGATATGGTAAACGTTAACAAAAGTTTCTGAAATCAATGGACTTCAATTGTTTTTAGTGTTAAGCACTGGCATATAACTCAGAGGAGATAGAACAGCAGCGCTCATTTAACCTGTTGTTAACTCTCTGCTAGTTCAGCCTATTTCTAATTTTACCTAGTGCTTGGAATAAAACATGTTCATGATCTGATACCACTTGCTACAGGTACAAAAAGGATGCCCAAATTGTTAAACACATCCAAGTGAAGTCATTTTCATACTATTTAAAACGTTTTTACATTTGCTAATAAATACATTGTCACATGTCACTTTACTTTTAAACATATTGCAAGCAATGCATGACACAAAAGGCTTTATGTAGGTAGTAACAAAGCAGATGAATAGAAATCATTCATACCATTCTAGGGCACACAGGTTGTTTAATAAGGGTCCCTAACATAAGTCTTCTACAAACGAAACATGAAACTTTTTTTGTGCTGCCTTATCTTAAATAAACAATTGCTACGTGATACTGCAAAGAGAAAAAATTTCTGAGGACTTCAAATGTTTGGAAGGGCTGGGGGAGGTGTAACATAAAAGTACTTTTAAAAATCAAAGGCTGCCAAATCTAACTTACCATGTAACACAGCAATGAAGAGATACATAAAAAGCATACTGTTTGGAGGGTCAAAATAACTGCGAAGTGTGATTAGTCTTCAGAAGAGTACAGACACAAAAAGCATTTGCCTTTTAATGTTATTTGAGTTCACTGAAGGAGATTTCTGTAAACATTGTAACATGTAAACATTGATAATTGTTTCCTTAACCAGAGGCTCAAAAAAATTATATTCCAGTCATGGAAAGAAAAATTTTATCTGTTCAAATAAAAACCCCAGAGTATTTTGTATGCTTTTTTAACCAAATCCCATGACAAATGCTACTATAAGCATGACATCTTATATGTCTCATGTATTATAAAACATTTTCACCCAAGAAACCCCCAAAGTCTTCTGTAAATATGTTCTACTTACATTCCATGGTTAGTTAATAGAAATACATAGAAAATATCCCAGCAATGAATCCACAGGCATATAACTTCCAAGTCCAGCTTTCACTTAAACTTAGTGTGACCTGAGGTGGTACTTTACAGAATTTCACTTAAAATACATGCAGGTGAATTAACCTGGATAACTGTTTATTAAGCTAGTAAAATAAGCCAAAAAATACTTTCATATTAAGTTTTGTTTTTTTCCTTATGCAATGACTTTTCAGCTACTGAGTTTTGACAAGATGAAAAACGCATTTTTTTTAAAAACGTGCATGTGCAAGTCCGTGTAATGGCAGGGTGAAAAACTGAACCTCACTTCAAACTCATGGAAAGGCTCCTTTGACTTCAGAAATATGATTTTGCTCTACACTTTATTTAAGAGCCTGTTCAACACCTTTACCCAGAGTGTGCTGATCACTTTTGGGAAAACCACAGCTGTTACAACCTGAAAGTATGATTTTCTTACAAGAATTAAAAACCATAAAGAATAGCCAAAGATAAAGGAGAAGAACAGTATTACTGAATTGCAGAGCTTTTTAGCATGTATGTAATTTCAAGCTAAGATCCACTGAAATTTGAACAGCAAATATTGTCTTCAGAAACAGGCAGATCCTTGATTACATCTTCCTAGTCCCACCTTAAAAAGTCTCAAAATGTGGCTATTTCAAAACTTTTAAATAGCTAGAGCTATTTAGCATCACTGTCCTTTTCAAGACATCTCCTCCCCTTCTGTAATTATTGCTACCCTTATAATCACCTTAAACTGAATACAATCCCACGTCAGAACTGAAGCCACCAAGCTGAGGAGTAGCCAGGCTACCACCTACTGACAGCCTCCTGAGGCCTGAGTGGCATAGATAAGGCTGGGAAGTTGCAATCAGTTGAACTCCTGGGAAACAGGAGGCCTGACATCAACGAGGTGAATCCAGTTCCATGCTGTTCTTTCTCCATTGCTGAGGGAGAGAAAGCAACAGCAGTTGCTGACTCCAGTTCAGCATTGTGTCCAGCCTATTAAGATCCCTGAGGCCAGGCACACATACAAACACTTTTCTGAGCAACAGTGTCTAGACTTTATTCAC
This sequence comes from Petroica traversi, assembly GCA_025920805.1. Classification (NCBI taxonomy): domain Eukaryota; kingdom Metazoa; phylum Chordata; class Aves; order Passeriformes; family Petroicidae; genus Petroica; species Petroica traversi. Next base: position 2,846,162 of record JAHLSL010000055.1, read on the forward strand.
GTCGGAACATTTCTGGAGACGTGACACGTTTAATCATTGACAGCTTCTCTTGGCATTTGAGAATGGCATAGTAACACAGAAACCTCATAAGCTCTCTCAAGTACAGCAAAGTCCCATGTCTCTCGGGTTTTGTATTTTAGACAGAGCCATTCTAAAACCAAGATTATTTATTACTTGGCGTTCTGAAGATGTAGGTATTTGTTTACTGTTCCTAGCACCAAAAACCCTCACACTACAGGAACACCAAAGCTTAGGGGATAAAAAGGTGAAGTCCTGCACCTGGTTCTGTCAAAATAAGCTGTTGTAGAAAAATTTCTGTTGTTTGAGCAGATTTAATTGGGGGTTTTTTGAGTCAAGATTTTCAGCACAAAACCATGGACATGACCAGCAGTACTCTATTAATATTGCTAAACAGATTCCTTGTAGTCTACCATTTGTTACTGAGTGCAAAACTGTTTTCTAACTCTGCTTTGTCACCTTTACTCATGGACTCAGAGCAACCCCACCACAGAGGTATGACGCACTGGTCAGAGAGGAGTATGCAACGTTAGCCAAATTGCCAGTGAGGCACTTTGTGGGCATGACTGACAGAAACTGTTGCAGGCAACAATTCTGACCCCTAAAAAGCAGTGAGCCAAACAGCTCCTTCAATATTAACAACTGCCAAAATATTGCACTTGTTTAAACAAACGCTTGATACCACTCAAAGATTTCTTTCACTAAGAGAAACATCAGTATATCCTTTCAGGTTAGTGAAAGCAAGAAGCTCCAGAGTTGGCATACAGAGTTGTAACTGTAGATCAGCCATTTGTTCAATAAGTACATCAAACAGCCCAAGTGCAGGACCAAAACACAAAACAAGGAAAATGGGGGGAAACTTTCCATTTATTTTTGAACTAAGCCATTGTATGGAGACTTCAGACTGTGTTATAATACACGCATATTCTTTTTTTTATTCTGTGAACAGAATCAGACTGTCTATTTTAACTTTTTTTAGTATTCTTCAAGTGAGCAAAAGCTGAAATAATAAGTTATATTAGCACAGAAGGAAAGCATTTCAGGAGGCAAACGATTTTACAGAAAAAACTGCCAATGTTTTCAACAAGTTAGCTAGTGAATAGCAGTACTGAGTCCATTTCCCATTAATAAGTCCTTTACATATATGCTTCTCATTCTGCTCCTCTGTAAGGAGTCTCACTGGTTCTGTAGTTACTTAAAAACACCAAACGGTAAAGAACCAGGCCCTCCAAAATTTGAGTATTGCACTACTCTGCACTAAAACTAAACCCACTGCAATATATTTTGCAAAGATTATGAAGACTTTTAACAGCAAGGTGTAATAACAAGACCTCTATGGTAGTGTGCTAATTTGTGAAGATTTTTGGAAAGCACCTATAAAGCTTAGATAAATCACAGCCAGATTAATAAAAGCCTACTTCTACCAGGCCAGTACCATTTTACTTACCCAGGTGGACAGTGCATGTCCAAGATAAAGAAGGAACTTTGCAGACGTAAAATAGGCAATCACAGACCCTAAATGAGAAATAAGAAACAGATGCTAAAGCAGATGCGGCCACATCCACCGTATTTTGGTACGGCAGGCACAGTTCGCTGCCACGGACAGCGTTCTGAGAGCGGAGGCGCCACCGGGACACGGCGCGATTCGGTGCCCCCCACCCGCGGGCATCCCCGCCCGGTCACCC
>JAHLSL010000055.1:2848264-2873232 GCA_025920805.1 Petroica traversi
TGCGGCCCCCGCTCCGGGCACCCCGGGTGGCAGCCGCAACCACCAGCCCGACTGTCCATGCCGTGGGCTCATTGGTCCTGCCTCTGGCTGGGCTCCCTGCTGTTGCCTTTTTGTTTCCTGGCATTTTAAAAGACGTGACGTCCTTGAATATGAAGATTCAAGAAGCTGGGGTTGATAGAGAAGCGCTGAGTACCACAAGCGTGTTGTTAAAGCACTGCCAAGGACAGTGCTCTCAATTATGAGATAACAAGAACAAAAAAAAAAACCTAAAGAGGATACCAAAATTTAAGCTATTTAACTGAAATAGTATGTCTATTCTAATGAAGATGGTGCAGAATTGACTCAGTTGCTGCTGGCTCAGGCTCCTTCAGGTGAAGGATCTAAGTTCCTGCCATAAATACTATTTTTTCACACTATGTGGCCTACTTTTGGAATTGACCACCACAAAAATCTTATTGATTTTAGAACTTAAAAAACTGTCAAAATGTATAATAAGCTAGATCTTTTTCAGGATACTATGAAAATATTTGAGAATTATCTGTCCTTGTGCGGTTGAAGACAGGATTGTTCTTGGCTGCTAGAGCTGAGATGATTTTTCCATTGTGTAATCCTGTGAAGTTCCCTCCTCTGTGTGTAAAATTGCTTTTGGTTTGGCTTATGGGGTTTTTTGTTGGGTTTTTTTGGTTTGGTTTTTGTTGTTTGTTGGGTTTTTGTTAGGTTGGTTGTTTTTTTTCCCCCAAGTATATAGGCCACCCAGAAGCAAATGCCTGACATAACAGACCAATAACCTGTCCTGGTGTTGCCACTCCTGTGATCTTGTTTAAAGTATTCTTACATTAATTAGATGACTTTCTATGCATGAATCATGGATTATCCTTTGTATAATGGAAACTACACCTTGGGAAAAATAATTCAGAAATAAAATTTCATATAAACATAGGAAACCTAAAATTGCTATTTTAATGGGATTGATTATCCTAGGTTAGTTAAGTGTTTCTTCTTATGGCATAATTCTTAAAAAATTTGCAGAAAATCTTTTCTCAGATTGGCAACAAAAGCAGAGTAAATTTTCTTGATGGTTTGTCTTATGAAGCTTTACTGCTTAAACTGTACTCTTCTATACTAACAGTTAAAATTATAATTACTTTTCCTAAACCTTAACAGTTTTAATATTATTAGCCCATGTTAAATATAAACCCTACATTGTATCAAAACTGATATTTAGTGGTTTTAAGTCTCGTAACTGTCTGTTCTTGCACTTGTACTGACAAGGGCAGTGTATTCCACAGCTGGACACACAGAATTGCCCGTGTCTAACCCCTGGCTGTTACTCGTATCTCAGCAGGAAGGCAGCGCAGTCTGGAGGAGCTCAGTATGACTGATGCCTGCTGTCTTCCGTTGCAGACCATCCCATTGGACTCACATCTTTCCCAGCCTTGTCCCTGGTGGCACTTGTGGCCGCTGTTATGGTTTGGTCACTGGATTGATGGGGTCTGATCTGGTCTGTCAAGTACATAATGCATATGTATATACATGTGATACAGCAGCAGTTCATCTAGTAACACCAGGAACACTCACCAGCTCAGTACTGATTAGTTCGACTTTTTTTTGTTACTGGAGAAAGATGTGGATGAATTAAATAATAATTTCTGATTGAGTGTTCACTGAACTTTACACAAGTGCACTGGATTATGTAGGTGAAATCATAATCTCTGCTATTTTTTCTATTGGTAATTTGGTGACAGTTAAACTATGACAAAAGACAAAGAAAACATAGAAAACATCATTTGCAATTAGAAAAGTGATGGTTGCTCCATCTCTCTGGGATTTGTCACATGGAAGAATTTGTGCTCTGTCCAGTAGGATACAGAGTGAGCCCAGAGTGTCTGGAATGCTGCTGTGTGGGGTGTCAGGGGAGTCTGTGCACACTGTGAGGTCGGTCTGTCCTTAGCCCACAGCGCGTGATGCACACAGCTGCACAGTGCAGATAAACCACACAGTTTGTCCACTGCAGGTCGCATATGTCTCAGCCATGCCAGAGTCACTACACACGACCACATGGGGTACTTGCTGCCAGCAAATACCACCTACAGTTCCTTACATCCAAAGGCATATATGTCGTATCCTTTTCTAGCAATTTCCCTGCCAAATGTCCAGAGGTCTCAGACGTTTAGCTAAAAGTCCGTAGCTGATTTGTGAGGCATTTGTCTCCTTCCAAAAGCAGGGGAGTTGGCAGCTAAGGGAAGTTCCTATTTTTTCTCCTAAATTTGCCACCACTCTGCTGATGATCTTTCCCAACCTAACTATTAAATTAAGTATGGACGTGGGGTTTTTTCCCCCTTACAATGCTGATGTTCAACATAATAGAGTAGCTTGAGCACTTTGATTCTTACACCTAAGATGCTGCTAAAAAAGCCTCAAATATTTTTTTAAATACTCCACCAAATCCAAATTTTATTAGATTGCTTTGTGAAACCCTTGTAAATATATTTTTAAAGATGCAGGCCTTTTTTCAGGTTGAATGGCTCACCAGAGTCTTTTCACCACAACATGTACAGAGATTTCTGATGTATTTAGGGAGGTGTTTAATAGCTGGAAGTTGCATGAGCGGAGTTACCAGTTTTACTTGGTACAGCCCCAACTCAACAGTCTTGCAGCAATAATTTACACAATGGCACAGCACACCAGTCTCAGATTTGAGACCAGGCCTGACTAATGGTCACTGGCAGAATGGACATGGAGACAGAAAAGTGGGATTTGAATTAACAAGACATGTATTTATGTTATAGTCTTCCTAGCTAAAGTTTTTTCAGTGGATAAATTCCATATGCTTTCTTAAAAATCTATTACTAATGTCATCTCTCTAGGTATTAACTGAGTAAAGAAATATAAATACTAAATCAGTTTTTATATATTTTTTAAGTTTCTGATTAAATTATAAAAATAATTTAATTCAAAATACATTCTTCAAAATATTTCTAATAAAACACCAGTCAAGAACAAAAAGAACTCCTATTTAATTTTTCTGGCAACAAGGGTAACAGTTCAACTGTAAGATGTAAACAACTAAAAATATTCTCATTATTGGTAAGTGCATAACTATGATGTCAGTAATAGTCAAAGATACACTTCCAGGAAAGACATAGCTTAAAAAATAAGAGAGGATATATTTTGGCTTTAAACAACTGCCCACATCAGTGGCAGCTTCTTTAAGCGCTGTGCTTGTAATAGACATGCTGAACCTGGAACAATAGCAATTTTACCAAATAATACTCACAATTATCATCATGGTTTAACCAGAGGCATGAATCATAGTGAGAGACCTCATGCACACTCAGATCTTACACTCAGCAAAGAGGTTGCATGAAGTTTAATTATCATGCTGTTGCCATTCTCCATTAAGACGCACCTCTTGGTGTGCAAAGTGGTTTTTTTATTCATTTAGTTCACACAAGACCTAGCAAAACTGGAAAGAATAAATATAATCTGTGTCTTTAGAAGGGTGAAGCTCAGAAGCCTTTGCTGCACTGCCCCTGCAGTGCCTAGACTTAGGCATGGGAGGCTGCGGCTCTGCTGCTCATAACCTCGCACATTCAACTCCCAGAACGGCCATCTCTGTATCAGCAGACACTCCAAGTTTGCAATGTTCTTGCATAGGGAAACAGGCAAAAGGGGAAGTGGAAGTCTCCCAGATTTTACTCCAGAACTGTTCATGTCACTTACATGTTAGCACTTTGAAAATCTATACCTACTAATGATCATTAACTAAACATCTACTCCCTCCCAACTTCTCTAAGACACACAGTGGTATGCTGCCATGGGATTTGTTTCATTCAGACTTCAAAGTGACAGCTCCTGTCTCTCAGTGCTACATGACAGATCAGTCATTTTAGCCTGAAACAATCATTATTTTCAGGACCAGACCTAGGCTCCTGTGACAAACTCTCTAGCAAACGCAGAATTGAGAGGTTTTTTTGGAGAAGCTAGAATTATCTAGGTTTTACACAACTCCAGCTCAGAGAGCTGAACGGCTCTGTGCTCACATGCTAAGATGTTTGTAACCGATAAGTGATAGCCCAACTAGTGATCAAAACAACTTAAAATCAAACATTACATGTTGGGACTCCTTTTGTCCAATCTTTCTCAGTCATAAGGAAACACTGTACCCTGAACTCAAAAAAAAAAAAAAAAATCTTGTACCAAATGAGAAAAAAGTAATTAAAAGAAGACACCACATCTACTTAGGGACAAGGGGATGTTTTGCACCCAAATGTCAAGAGTAATATTTCTACAAACGGCCTATATCATACTGCACATTCATTCTCAAGAGAGGGAATTATTTACTTGAACTGGAACACTGTGTTGAGGAAGAGACTGAAATGAGTCTGGAGGGTAAGATAACAGTCTATCTGCAATTTAAGCTCATTTAGTTTGTTTTCTTCATTAGAACTTACTGCAGTTTTTTTCCTACTGGGTGTCATTGTTCTTTTACTAAACAATACAAAAATACTTAAAAACAGTATTTTGTTTCCTGTGTGTATTTTAGTATGAAATATGAAAAAAATGGGATTTGTTATTTTTCCACAACTTTCTAATACCTATGAATTTTGCCTTTATTCCTTAATTCATTGTTAAGGAATTTTGATACATACAATAAAATCAAATATGAAAGCAAGTCAGACACTATTTGTATCCCTTAAAAAAAACCCTATTAAAAGTAAAAGGTATTCTTCTCTTAAATAGAGAAGAATACTCTTTTTTGAGGTTATGGTTGATCTCTTTAAGACAGTCAGATTTTGACAACTCTGTTCACCTTTCTGCAATGTTTTATTCTGACTCCATGCCAAGAAAATCCTTAAAACCTCATTTTTAACTTCAGGCATGTGTTTAGTTTGTTTTAGTTATTCAATGAAATAAAGAACAAATAAAAACATTTCAAGATTTAAGTCAATGTTGAAAAACTTTTTGGAATAGAATTGAATCAGGTAATAAAAGTTTTTTTTGACCTGCCACTAGCTTGAGCTGAACAACCTGTAGTATAAGTGATCCCCAAGCAGGAAAATGAAAGAGCTTCAGTTGCACTATCAATTTCTGTTTCTAGGTGTCTCCAGAATAGTCTTTATAAAAACATGTTTGTCTTTGGAGACCAAGATATAGTTCAAACCAGCCATAACTTGAAAGCAATTTTTTGGAAGGCAAAGTATAAAGTACAAGATTTACTTAAAATCACGTAATGAAGTAAGCATATACCTGCAAATAAAATAACTTATTTGACCTGTTCTGTCTGAGTACGAGAAAAACCTCATACCACCACCTGCCTGGATTTGGTATTAGACAGTGCTTAACTGAGCTGCCATATCTTATTAAGAATAATAAGCCAGTCTTTTTCCATTTTGCAGTGTCATTACCATAACCCTTCAGTGTTAATGCTATATTGACTATTAACAATAATAACAATATAATAATCAAGTAATTAGTCGTCATTGTACAATTACTTAGCCTTCAATTCTCATAAATCCTAACCTTAGCTTTCAAAGAGTAGTTCACCCATCAGACTCACTCAGATACCTTCTTGTCACCAATGGTATATGTCTTCACTAACACAGCGAACTCCAACTAACTGTTGTTTCAGCCAGGGCAAGCTGGTCCCATAGAAAACTTTGTCCATCTTCAGTCTATTTTCTTTAAGGGTGGCAAGCATAATAACCAATAGAAAACTAAAAAACCACAATACTTGAAAATTTAAGTTTGTTCTAAAATTTCTTTTATATGGGCTCTAATAAGTAGAATCATATTCATATTGTTTTATTAATTTTCTAACTAATCTGAGTGAAAGTTCAGATAATACTACAGAAAGCACTCTCTCTGTTTCATTAATGACACCTAGGGCCTGAATCATATTCCAGGGATACTGCCAGGGAGACTTTGCAATGTCCAAAATGGAACATGGACTCTCCTGGCACATGTTGTGTGCTCAGGGACAGGACACAACCTCCTCTGCCTCAGAAAGATTTTCAAAGCCTTTGGCCCTAGAGGTGGTCTTAGCTCTCAGTTTCAGCTCTGTGGAAACACTGTTCTATCAGAGTTGGAAATTGGCTTACTTTCTGTGGAGCTACTTTTTAAAAAAATATCTTAATCACAAATCTACTCAGCACCTTTAATCAGCTAACAAGAAAATACAAAAATGGCTGATAGCTTGTTGTTATCTAATACTTCTCCACCCTATTATTATGGCTAGCACTCCCAAATGGATGAAAAGATCATTAATAAAATAAGGGAACTGATATGGGAAGTTAGCAACATCATGGGGTCCTAGTCATATGAAGCCTGGCACGTGAGTCTTGAGGTAACAAGAATCCTTTCCTGACATATTAATGTCAGGAAAAGGGGAAAATATTTTCATCTTAAAACAGCTGTGAGAAGGAAAAAAAATCAGAAGTAGTGTGTATATTACAAATACTACAAAGAACAGATGTATAATAGCTAAATTCTTAAACTATATCACATGGGCTCACACACAGAAAACGTAAAACAATGGCAAGATCAGAGGATTTAGAATTGTCTCAATATAGCTCATGGATTTTTTTTTCCTGACCTCAGTTTGGGCTGAGGGAGGGCTCTTGCTTCACTTCAGAAGAGGTGACTTAAGCTGCTTTTCAAAGTAAATTTCAAATAAGTAGTCTTTTAAATCTATAGGCTGCTCACTAAGTCTTCAGTCCTTTAAAACACATAACTGCCTATTACTATTATTATTGAGTAGAAATACTCAAACATTAATTATGCACGTGCTTCCAAGTTTTTTCAGGATGAGAATCCATGCCAAAGTCAATTAAGTATAGGGCTCCAAAGTGGTTGGGAAATTATAAAGGATAAACAGGCAGAGGATGTTTCTTAAGTGAAGGTGCAATTCTGGATGTCAGACATGGTCAGAAGCATTGTTAAGATGTGTTTAACCTTGAGAACAAACATAAGAGTTGTTGTAACCTATAATTATGAGAGACAACGTTGTCACAATTAAACCTCTAACTAATGCCTATTTACACAATATTCACCTCCATCCTGAGTAGCACAGGTTTTTCATTTGTGAATTCCTTTCTTCTGTAGTCTTTATGTTTTGACCACATTCTTATTGCCAGCAATCGATTTCATACTACCCCTTGCAAAACAAGTGTTTTGTTTATGCTTTATCTGTAACAAGTTTCGAGACAGTGATTAATTTAGATGAAAAACTGCACAGCGACTCCAGGTTATGTAGGGTCAAAATAAGCTGCCAAACATAGGCATCTATCTCAAGAGACCCTGTGAAAGTAAAATACAGTAAAATGGCAGCTATGGCATAGGTCTTGTAAGAATCTGAGCTCTACAGGTGGCAGACAGGATAGCCTCTGTCATCTCAGATGGTAACAGATGTCTAAATTTAGAAAAACAGATCAAATTCCTACTCTATAATAATCTTAATGAGGAGGTTGGATCTTTAGGAGAGCATGTGTTTATTAGGATGACAAATTTTTGTCATTTCTCAGAGTATTTTGCCAATACTTCTACGTTGAGACTCAGCAGCGCTTCTGCACTAGGTTTTACAGCAACACCGGGGAAGAACGTAGGTTCAGAGAGATTGAGAGCCACATTGTTTTCCCAAATCTACTTCAGTGTTTGTGTTCTGCATTTTCCACTGAAAAACCCTCCAGCCAACCAACTGAAACACTATCACTTAGTTGCAATTTGTACGGTCTGAGTTTGGCCTTATAACAGCTTTCTCCAGGATGATCCCTTGGAGCCAAGAGAACCCTTGGATGGAGTCTTAGAAGACAACTTGTCCTGACTGGTTTTTAGGAGGGAGTCTGAAAGGAGAAATGAGGCCTCTATAATATATGAGCTTCTGCTCTTGTAGTGAATTGTAGTTATAACTGAATAAAGCATGGACAAATTATCCAAGGGAACCTGCCTGTCTTCAGAATCATTATTTCTTAGAAAATTAAACACATGGATATGAGCTGTAGGAATCCTTGTTTGGAGTAAAATAGACCCTAACATTTTGTACAGGAACCTAGCCTTAGAGATTTATAGGAAATCATCAAAAGAAGTATTTCATTAACTAATCCAAGACATGAGAGTTATTCTTGTGATTTGCTAGGTAAAGCTATTTAATTAGAAAAATTACATTATGTTACTATATGTCAAATTAACAAATTTAAGATTCAATCAATTCAAGGTTTATTACTTTCTCTAAAATGCACAGTCCAAGGATTGGACATAAGGGGACAAGAAGGCTAGGCATTTACTTAAGTAGGGAAGGATGAGGGAAGAAGGAAAAATGAAAACTGTACCTGCAAATTTGCACATGATCTGATCTCCAGTAAAGCCTGCAGGAAGTAGAAGGCAAATGGGAAAAAAGCAAGCAAAACAAAACAACAACAAAAAAAATCAAGTCTTTGGCACACGGGAAGACGAGACTGAGAAAGAGAGTAAATCCAGTGACTGACCAACAGAGCGGGTGCCAGGCCCTTCTGGATTTTGATCTTAGATTCCGTGCTGACTCACCATGTGGCCGCCAACCAATGGCTCCACCTTCATGTTTCAGTTTCTCATAAGCAGGTTGCTATTTATCTATTAGCCTTACGGACTGTTGTAAAGATAATTAATTAATGTTTGGAAAGTACTTTGCAGATGAAAGACCAAATTCACAGCAGAAGGGTATTGAACTGATTTGTTCATTCCTTTGCGGCAAGAACAATGTATACTTAGAGAAAGCAAGCAAGAAAACACAATTTCTTATTACTATCCATTCCCTTCTCTACCTACTTTCATCTATTATTATACTCTGTATTTAGCTAATGTTTGATTCAAGCAAATCATATGTGTACAGCTATTTATAAGCTGATCATGCGCCCAACTGATTGTCAGACTAGATTCCAAGTGTAAATGCTATACAAAGGACTGTCAATTATCATATATATGACAAACATATTTAGCATTGGTCATCAGCTCTCTGAAGTTGGGACCATTTTTAAGGTTTTTTTTTCTACCGTAGCATCAAAGTAAACTGTTCATGACAGGTGTTTGTTAAAATTTTGTGTTATTCAAATACATTTATAAAAACCACCACAAACTGACTTTCCCTAACGATTCCTCTGCTCAAGGCTGAAGTCTTTCAGGAAGGCAAAACAGTCTTAGTTATTAGGCCATTAATCTTTTATGGGTGCCATAAATCAACTGCAATTTCTATCCAACTTAATATGCCCGTCTTTTCTATGAGTCTACTAAAAGTTTTCTGTGTCAGGTTTTATAGATTCAACTATCTATGAAATCACAACTTGACCTAATTTGGTAGTGTTGCATAACAGAAGAAAGCTCACTTGAGAAAACTCACTAGCCACCCTGAAATAAGGTTTGTTTCTAAACTATTCAAACAAATTATTTCATGAATATTTTGAATTATATTTTTAGTTTGTTGCCAATTAAGGTTTGCTGTATTTGGTCAGATATTTTTTCCTTAAGTATACTATCATGATCTAATACAGGAACAGAAAAGTCAGTTATTCAGTGTGAATTAGAACAAGCAATACCAGATATGCCACACTAATCAAGTTATTAGTCCACTTCTGTTTCTACTCTACATGATCAGTGAATAAGCCATATTTTTCATTTGAAGGAAAACTATAAAACCTGATAAAAGGTCAAAATATTATTAAATTCCGAGACAAAATTTACTTTTATAGCTTAATACATCTCTAGCTTAAGGTAACCGAGTGAAAAATAATTTGCCATCTCTGCAAGATGTTCAAATGGGAGCACAACCAAGGACACATTCAGGTTTTGTTAAAAAAGACAGCAAGTTGTAATTTAACAAACAAAAAAATAGCTGGTTTAAAAAATAGAGGCTGCATCTCCAAACTATAGAACACAATTGCTTCTTTTCAAGAACACCAGATGTAACATGATTTGAAAAGTTGCAGAAATTGACATTACATCTAAATCTTCACTGTGACTGTGAAAGGAAAACAAGAATATTTTTGTGGCTTAAGTGGCTTAACTGAAAGTTGGATGGAAGCACTGATAATTCACTGCTTGCTTTCTCCTTACTGATACCAAAATGAAATTATATAGCAGCTTGCTAACCAGTAATCCCAGCAATCTTGGAATCCTCCCACCTGGGAGTCTGTCACTGAAGAAGGGGGCACTTATAACGCAGCCTCTCACTGCAGTCTCCTTCTGGCACCATGGAGTAGAGCAGCAGCTACAGGGCCTGGCCAGGGAAATGGAGTACATGCTCAGAAAGCTCATGTTAAGATTTATACTGCCAAACCTACTGGTACCAATGCTGAACTAATGCTGCGCAAGCTACCAATAGCTTTTCATATTTTCCTCTAAGTTTTATCAGCAGCTCATTGGCTGCAGAGTGAGAATCCACTGGTCTTTGTTCTATCACGGGGGATTTTCATGTCTTTCCAAATAAGAGCATTTTTTGTATTAATTTCCTGCACTATAAAAAGAGAGATATTTTCTAAAGTCTTCTAAATTTTGTGGATGAATAGTGTGCCGCACAGTAAATTCAGAGTGTTGTCATACGCGGATATGTCTAGTTTTATGTCCTCCAATTTTCTCATATATTGAATGAGGATTATTTTATGTGTCTAAGAGATGGAATTCATGAGTACTAGTCAAGTATTCTGAAAACTTATAAGAGTTTGCTAATTAGTTTCACCACATGAATACTGTATAAAGTTTAACTCTGCAGAGAGGCCAGGGAGCAGGAGACAGGGAACAGTGATGCTATGGTGCGCAGGGTAATACTAGATTAATGACCATTATAAGCAGATGATACTTTATAAACTGACTTGTATTGTTTGGCTATTTGTTGAGAATTGGTTATATAGGAAATGTGTAATTCAGTTTACAGATCTCCTGTACTAAAAATGAGCTCCTCCCTCAGTGGTACTGGTCAGGTTCCTTTGTTGCAGGATGCTGAGCCCTTTTTAAAATCCAAGTGGAAAAAAAAAAAAAAAGCTTGCAGGCAGTTTTCAGGATTGACAGGTCATGATTTGTTCTTTATGAGGAAAAGTCAAACTGTTAACACCTAAAACATATGTTTGCACTCTGTCCACAGTACTGGGTGCTCCTCAGGAAACAGAGCAGTTGGACAAAGTATTGGGGCTACCACTGTATTTTTCCTATATATTTTACACCAGCTGTTTGGCGAATTTGACCACCATTTTATATAAATAGATATAAAATTATCTAAGAGCACTAGAACTTGTCACACTGAAAACTACTGACCAGTTAATGTCCAGTGTGTCTGACCTTACTGTAGTTCCCCAAGAAAAGAAAATCCTTGTGTTATAGGTAAACAGGTGCTAAGTTTAGTCAGACATCACTTTCTCTGATGGTGGTCAGAGTCCTCTCCCCACTGCATGCCTTGCATGTGTTTCCCATGTACTTTCTGATATGTGACAGCTCTTTGGTGGGCAATCTGCACAGGAATTGTGGGATGAAGTGCAGCTGTTACAACAGTGACTGTGCAGCCACACAGCAAAGCTCATAGCTGCAGGATCTGAGGGTACAACAGGGAATGTGGAGTGAGTAACAGTAACACCTGAAGTGCAAGATGCCAGTCATTTATTTTAGGTATTAGAAAAAAAAATGGAAATTAAAGAATGCTGGAGTAAAGCAATGGAAGGGGCTTCACTGGCCAGGTCAAAGCAAACAGTGTAATAAAAGCATGAAAGGAAGAAAAACAGATTAATTGATCTCAATAGTATTGTCAGTATGGAAGAAGTAAGAAATTAAATTTCAGTAGTTATGCATGCAGAAGATAATAAGGTTTCCTGCAGATAAAATTATTATGGTACAGTGTCCTTGTTCTCTCTCTCCACTATAGCTCCACAGAAGTTAAACAGAATTTCTGTTGCAGCCTTGGGGCCAACTGATAAGTGCAATCGTTGTACTGGAGTCTGTGGCAGTAAATATGGGAAATGGGGTTTGAGTAGTATTCCACACAGGTCATCTCACAGAAGCAGGAGATGTGAGGAGGCTCACTGGAAAGAAGGGTCATATATTAAAGGAAGATCTCGCAGGTAAACACTGTGGCAGGTTTTATGGGCCTAGTGAGATGTTAGACACTTCAAAGCTTTTCTTGATCTCAAATATTTGAATACTAGGACAATTCATATTGGAAAAGAGCTCAGAAAGCCTCTTGCCTATTCTCCTGCTCCAAGCAAAATCAGCTATGAAATCAGGTTACTCAAAGCTTTATCCAGTTCCAAGGCTGGAGACTGCAAAATCTCCCTGGACAACCTGTTCCACTGCTTCTCTGTCATCATCTGCATCTTCTTTTATCTCATCTGAGGAGTTAATTATTGCTTCCAGTTGCCATATATTTCCTATATCTGTTCCTGGTGCATCCTCATTGATAGTGGCACCTTAGAACTTTTTATTCTGCCAAGGAGGCATAACAAGCTGAATACTTTTTAATGCAGTTCATACAGTATGAGCTGTGGCATTGTGAAGAGAAGAGCCAAGGAAAATGATGTTGTGCTATAGACCTAACTCCCCACCTTTGTTCAGGGGATCATAAACTAGATTAGAGGATGACCATGTTATGAACAGTCTCACAGTTGGTATATTTAAATTCTGTAGGCTAAAAGGCTCTAGTGCAGTGCTTTTAGGAGAACCACCTGGCTTCTGTAGAGGCTAAAAATATTCTCACTGTCACCAGAACAAGGATTTCAGTCCCCAGGGATGTTTTATCAAAGAAAAGAAGCAGCTGTACAAGCATTCCTGCCAAAATAATCAACAAAACAGTAACTATCAGTAACATGAGTACATGGCTGTATATTTTGCACCCTAAGAACTGTCAAAATGAGAGCAACAGCTTTGGAAGAAGTAGTTAAATCATTAGGGAAACAGAAAAGCTGAAAAACTCCATGATATAGATTTTTATTAATTTTGAGGTATGCCTTTGTGCCCTCTGAGACAGAGGTCAGGCTGCTCATCACCTCAGCAAATTAAAAATCAGCAACGTCATTTGGGTATCAAATCAAACAATGATAAATTTTCTTCCCACACCCATGCACAGGGTGTGGCACTCTGATCTTTCATCAAATCTCTGTTTGCAGGAAAACAGCTCACTAGATAAAGCTACTGCCTAGTAAGAGCCCTTCATAATACCCACTCTAAACCTGGCCAGATTACCCAGGAAATTTCCTCCAATTAATAATCTTTCCTGTCTGAAGTTGGCATGTTTTGTGTGATTCTGTATGCACTGCAGTGTGCTCAAGGACAGAATATTGGCATAATTACACCACACTCCGTCCTCGACAAAATGCAATATTTTCAGTCAGGATGTTGCAGCTGTTCCACCGCTGTGCATTGCAGTGTTCTGCAACAATTAGGGCCAGGAAATGGAGATTACTTCATACCTAAAGCAGAATGGGTGATGACTTTTAAAAATCCTCAGAAGTAAAGTTTTATTTTACAATTAAAAAATAAGCAAATAAACACATGAAGCAACGGCACTGAAGTCAAGCAGGAAGGCTGCTTAATGACTTTCAAATATGAAGAACTGAAAGTACAGTCTAACATCAAATCACAGTAACACATGGAACATTAATTAATCGGAGTTAACTGAGTTTACCGGAAATATTTCACCTATTGGGTCATAGAGAAGATGCTCCCCAGGCAGTGAGAACTACTTGATCCAAACACGCAGTACACTGATGAGAGACAAACCATAAAGAATTAAACAATAAATAATTTTCCTATGCATGAGCTCTGTTCTGAAAATCAGAAATTGACAGATATAATACATAAACAAGACCAATTTACTAGCTGTAGATATATTGCAAAATCATACTTTTAAAGATGAACTAGTTAAAAAAACCATTAAAAATTAATTGTGTTCATGTCTAAGCAGAATTCCCTGTAGTTGTATCTCAGTAAAAACTCCAGTAAATGTTTCAGTGGAAAAAACCCCAATGTTCTAATGCTAAAATGCAAATGCAATGAACTACAGGGAATCCAGTTATTTTTAATTAGTCATGCTAATTAACACTGTGAAAGACTCCAAAGTGAAGATGATAACCAAAGCTTAGTATTGCCAACTACCTACCTATCTTCTGATACAAGACAACTGAGACTACACCGGCATTTGTGCAATTGCTTGAATGCTGAATAGGCAGCAGTACTTAGTATAGTGCAATATATGTGCCTTTTTGTTGTTGCTGCAGTATAAGATCTATCAGATTCATCAAAGCTCCTGACATTCTGGCCTGCCCTACAACAGCCAGTACTACAGAGCAGGTTGCAGTAGATGTGCAGCTCACTATTCCTTTTGCAAACACAACTACAGGAGACTTAGGGGCTTAAATTAATTCCTTTCAGGCACTTATTGAAGGATGAGATTTCATTCTCTTAATTTAACTGTACTCTATGACAAAAAAATACCATTAGTGCTCAGACAATGTCCATTAAAAAAATCAGCATTTTAAAAATAGAAATTTCTGTGGCATTACATTTCGCTTACCAACCATATACAATATAAATATTTTCAGTTCTAAATATATTAAAACCCAGCCACTCAGTGCTTTTTCTTTTATGAAATTAAATTTGAAAGAGGCAGCAATCTCTACTATTTGAATGCCTCTTTCAACCATTTTTCCAATTCTGATAGAGCTGTAAATAAGTCTCCCACATGTCAAACACACAGTACTAGTGAAGTGTCAGATCTGAAGGATAACTACTGTCAACACTGTTAGCAAACATCTTGCCAATCATCTAGCAAGTATTTCCTCATTTTTGTTGTGCATAGGGTTAGATATGTAGGCAGAGTAGATGGTGCAACCTGTCATTAGAAGCTCTGCTGAGCTTCTTGGGAAGAGGCTGAATACTACAAACCTTCTCTTCCTCCACTCCCTCAAATCACTTCCCTATCTACATGTCAGAACACAAAACCTTCACCCTCAGTCTCCTCAGCATCAGAATATGAGATACACTCGCAACCCTGCAATGGCTAAACACTGTATTGTCTAGTAACTACAGCCAAATCTTCAGCTTTCTTGATCAGCTACCTGCATGATTCAGCCTGGTCGAGGGGAAATACCTTCAGTTTTGAAAATCTAAAGGCAGCTTGAATACAGAAGATAATATATTGAGGTATACGTTTAATACTGAATATGCTTGCCAAGATAAATACTAAGATATCCTGCATGACTTTGGAGCAGAGTGGTGCCTGAAAGAAAATAGCAAACTGCAGTGGTGTCAGATGCACATATAGGTCTGATTCATTACATGTGAAATTCCCCCCTTTGCTGTTCTGTTTGTACGAATTTTAATTTTGTCCAAGTGTTAACTCACCTGAGTTTAGGTTTCAATGACTTCTGTAAACTTCAAAAAATATTATCTGAGCTATCCATGATGACTCAGAAATCCTTTTCAAAACAGCATCTGGCATCTTCAGAGGTCACAAAGCCTAAGACAAAGTTGTGTAACGGTAGGCAAAGCAGATCAGAAGTGCAGCCAGAACAGCAACTCTTAAATATAAAGCTATTTAAAATTCTTTCTGTTCTCCTTAAGTTTTTTGGATTTTTTTATTATTTGTTTGCAGGGTTTTTAAAGTGCTTAGTATGATCTAACTTCCTTATTTGTCCTTAGTTGTCAACATAAATATATATGAAACATAGAATTCTACAATATAAAGAAATGCTACTAACAATAAATAGAATATCTAGGAGTATGATCTAAAAGAATAGGCTTATGTGCATATATATAAACTTGTATTTCTGGGATCACAAACTTGCACACACTTAAATTTATACAGATGAGACCTGAAGTTTGATTAAATCTAATGAAAATCCTCCACCAACAAGACGTTCAAGACTGTGCTGCTTAAATTCCCGGCAAGAATGCTGTAACCCAAATAGTTCTTCACCAACTAAACCTTGCTCATCTTATTTTGTAATTGAGTCATTTGATTTAAATTATCTACAAGAGGAAAGCAGCAGAATTTAGCTTTACAGAGTACTATTCATTTAAACAAGCAAGATGCAGATCACACATCCAAGTTCTTCTATAATAAGAGGATAATGACTTTAATTACTGTTTAAAATACTAAATACGAGAGTAAACAAATGGTTCTTATTGTTCTTACTCAGAACAAGAAATACATTTCATTTCCCAGTGTCTCTGAAGAAAACTTTCCAACTTTTCAGTCATTCAAATAATATATTTTATTCTCCAAAGTGTTAGCTGTTAGCTGTTTTATTAAAAACATAAAGGCAGAGCACTAATGGAGGAAGCATATAGTCTGCTGCAGTCTAGTTCAGTGCTTGATTGAAAATAAGCCTGGCAAAGTCTCCTGGCAGCACTTTGTGGAAAACACAGTAAACAAATAAGTGTAAGTTACACGAGCAGTAACTGAATGCTAGAGCCTTCATTTCTTAGCCAAAAATACTTCCAATGGCTCTATGTGCAGCTGAGGAGCTGTTGCATCCATTTCAGTAGCAAGCAATATGTGTTAGGCTGTAGACAGTGGACTTACTCAACAGACGATTAAAAGTCAATTAAATACTTCAGATGAAAAGTAAAAAGCAAAAAAAGAAAAAAGCAATTATTGTCTTCCTCTTTAAAGATTTAAAGAGATCATGACCCCCTCCTAGTCAATACAATTTTTAATCAGATATCTTAATGCAATCTCTTCAGTAACTGTGTAAGTAATAGGGTAAATCTGATAATTGCAAGGACTATGAGGCCTTTTCAGCAGGTGTTGGACAAACCCATCTGCTCTGCTTTAATTGTGATGATTACAGTATAATTTTCCAGAACAAATAAACTCTAGAACAGTTGTGACAGATTTATCACTTTAACTCTGCTTACCACTAAGCCAAGCACAGCCTTTAACACCACTGTTCAGGGGCTTAGTCTTAGGGTTTTTTTCCAATCGGGACAGAGAACTCAAGAACCCCTGCAGTCAAATCTTAACCATACTCTGGGTCTAAGAACTGCTCTAAATTTTGCTTTGTCTTTTGAGCTCTAAACACTGTCCAAAATAGGATTTTGACCAATTCATTGTCTGCTGGATAATAATTTTTCAAGATTTCATTGAGTGTGGAAACAGCAGAGAAGGCTAAGAAGATACAAAGAAAGTAAAAACTAGATGCCCATTTTTCCTTCTTTAGAGAGAAACTTCATCTTTTTGGACTGGAATAATTCCAGAAATGTATGTTCCTTCATTACAATTTATTGTCATGCCTCTCTTTCTGTTCTGGTCTGGAGACAATCAAATGTAGTAACATCTTGTTCACGTTGCTTGTGATTTTACCATTTTACTAATGGCCATTCTAAATTTTCCTCCTTTATGCCAAGTAAACTGATGCTGATACTCATGTCACTTCAACCTATTGAGACTATAAGCAACATATGGCAAGAGTTGTTTATTCTAAATTCAGTATTCTTATTTCTGACTTCCACTACTAACCAAGGTCACTACTTCTCAGAAATTCTGTCAAGTTACACCGGTACTGTCATATTTCAAACCTTAAAAAAGGTTTTAGAAGTTTGCTTTAACAGTATTAACTGAACTTATATTGTGTGGGTTGAGATATTGACTTACAGGTACCTTGTACTAATTTGTTTTGTTTTTCAGACAGCTACTGTACTGATTTCTGAAGTTAAACACCAGTACCTTTCTTTAAAGAAATGTCAGAATGTTAATAAAAAGGATGTTACTCAAATGTTCAATGATTTATCTAGGCTACCTCTCTCACATAAGATAATGTATGTCAGTGGTAGAAATACCTTAATTCTATTACCTGAATTACTGTTATATTCAGAGCCATTGCAATGTTTTGATAAATATTCAGCAATTAAGATACATGCCAGTAATTATGCAATGATACCTCTCCCTCCCTTGTGATTATTCTTGCTCCAAATGATGAATTAACATTTTTAAAAGTCAGCACTAAAAATACCAGAAGTGCAGACAGCATGACTATATTTTAAGTAACTGTATCAGACAAAGATAAGGCAAACATTCAAAGTCTATCAGCATTTTCATTGCTGATTTCTCAGTTCTAGTGATTCTGCCTTGAAAGAGAAGGAAATCTTTTGAGGGCTATAACACTACATAAAACATGAGATTCTTACACCTCATAGTAGTTAGAGCCTTCCCTTTTGTACTGCTATAGGCCCTTCTTCCTTAATTGTAACTGCTGTAGTCCAAAAACTGTGTTAAAGTGGGAAAGAGTATAAGATCACCAATGGTGTTTCACAGGAGAGTATTTGGGGAAAGCAGTTGAATTTCAGTGATGTCTAGACTTTAAATAGGTGACAATCATAGTAAAGCTTAAAACACAGCAACTTGTAACCACGGAATTTTGCATTTTTCATTTTATGTCAACATGACAAATGAAAATGTTTTGTTCCATGATAACCCAAAATAAATGTTTCATGAACTCTTTTCTGAGAGCTTTTCTGTCAGAGCCTAGCTGTGGAATGCTTAGCCTGCTGCTCCATGAGAACTTGGTCAGAATGTTTTCCTTCCAGTTAATAAGATGAAGGGTCTAGGCTGCCAAGCAAGCATGAAGGTTTAAAACAGTTGGCATAAAAGCTGTGATCAAATTAAAATAGATACATATTTGCTATTCAGCACAGTGAATATTTCTGCAATGAGTAGTTTTCTGACTGTGACTTCATAAAGTAAAAATAGCCCGATTCTAAATGAGGAAATGGTAATTTAAACATGGAAATACTAATGCTCATAGGTGGAACATGAATAAAAACCAGGACCTTCAAGTTCTGCTCCTCACCCTGTCAATTCACACTGCTTTGGATTAGATTTCCTCTCTGTATTCATTGATCTCAGTCAGGCATTTTGAGTTCTATGGACCCTGAAAGCAGTCGGTATCACATTCACCATAAAAGGATGGTGAACAAATATAATGCTCAAGACTGAAAGTTCTACTAGGGGCTCTGTTTCTTTGGGTCCCAGGTTGTTTTGAAATGTGTGCAAGCTAATTTTTACCAAAGCTTCAAGTGGGGAAAAAAAAAATTAAAAGTGGAGAGCAATAAGGAGTGGGCAATGGAGTAAATGGGAAGCCCTCAGCACAACCTAAGACAGGAAGAATGAAGCTTAAAAATAAGTGAAGTCCAACAAACTGTTTGATTACATGGCCTCTGGCACATTAGAATTTGAAAACCTTGGTGTTTTCTTCCAAATAACTTCCATCTCCAAACCTGGAAAAATAATCTCACTTTTTGGTGTCCAAGTACTCTATTTGCCCAGTAGCAAATATGCCCTAGGTCAAAATGTATGTGACAATGAGAACAAAGGTACAAAAAAGCACATGAGAGCAACAAATTTAATAAAACAACCTAGCCAAGATCCAAATCCAACTGGGCATTTTAGGCAAACAGCCTTACCTTCCCTCTTGCCTCAGAGAGCTTTGCAAAGGCATTATGCATTCCCCCCTTTCTCCAACCTGCTCAGATCTGTTTTGTTCTGCCCAAGCTCACACTTAGGCAGATCCATTGTGTGTGTATGGAACATGCTTTATGGGGCTGTAGCCTATCTCAGCTGAAATGACCAAGTCCCTGATTCCAAGAGACCCATAACATGGGAGCAAAAGCAGACTGCTACTTTCATACCTTCAGCCCATCCGGCTCAGGCCTGCTTGCTCCTCCAAAACAATCTAATCTCTGGGTCTTATCTTCCAGAAAATATCAGTTGTACACAGCTTTAAACACAGTACTTACTGTCATGGAGGCACTCCCAACAGGAAAGAGAAGCAAGACCATAATTATCCCTGAAGTCTTCTCCAGACTTCCTAGCTTAGCTTCCAAAAAGCAGACTTACTGGGTAGGTTGAGTCTTCACTCAGTTTTTGGTGCAGTTCTCTTTTCCTTTTCTCATTAGGCAGAAATACTAGCACTAATCTGATTTTATATCAAGATGCCCAGACCAAGGTGATCCAAATGAGGCATCTGTCTATCCAATATTTCTAGGCAGTTCAAAGCCTCTCATGCCTCTGCTCTTGGGCAGCACCAACAGAAGAGCTTCCGTCATCCAGGCACCAGGCTTCCATCTTCATACTGCAAACAAAATGTTTGTTTTATAAGACAGAGCACTGGATTTTTTAAGATCCCTGAACATTCACTGCTCAAAATGTGTATCTGGAACTCTGATTCCATATTCAAACCAGATGGTTACTGCAGTAAACCTGTGCGTTGGTTATTCAGAGCATTGAGGGACTGCCCTGCAAGACAAACCCAAATCTTTTTGTTTTGCCTTTCTAAGGGAAACTGGCACTAAGATGAATTTAACTCTCTTTTCAACTACAGAAAAGTGCACAACAAATTGTTCTGCACTAAGGAAGGAAAAGTTATTAAAAAAACAATAAGGTCAAACTGTCTTCTCAACTACAGCAGCATAAGACCTGGAGAAAGACTCTTCTATTCATTCAAGTTACTTCATTTTTATGTTAAAGAACAGAGTGGTCTTGGAAAAGTCTATTTTTAAATCCTATCTTACTTAAATCAGATGAAAGGCTGCTCGGAGTATTTTACAAATAAGCTGTTAGGTTCAGCACTTTTAGAAGCTTTGGGATATTGCAATCAGGTTGTAAAACCTAATAAGAGACTGATGATAGTTCTCAGCTATTTTGACAACAGCCTTAAAATCCTCCATGGGAAAGTGATGAAATTCTGCTTTTAATTAGAAAATTAATAATAATATTTTTATACTTGTGAACTACACAGATTATTTTATTTTATTTTTTGCAAATGAGTCCTCAGATTGCTTTAATAGTGTATCAGAAGCAAAGTGCTAAAAAACCTGACTGTACCTCAAGACCATAAAAGTGCTCAGACTTCTTGTTTTACTTGCAATGACAGAACTTTTAAAGTAGAATGATTATAGGCTTTGCAAGGTTTCTTGTGTAATTGACAATCTAGACACTTAACCTAAGGAAACAAACCACAACTTTACCTAGATTCCAGTGTATATATCCAGATCCCTGGCTGTGTAAGTTAACCTAACTCCCTTCAAATCCTTATGTCTCAGACAAATTAGCAGAAGGATTACCACAAAGCAAACCCAATGAATTTCAGGTATTTGAATTTTCTTAGACTGACATAAATTAGCAAATTATTAAAATACGGGTTTATTACAGATGTCTGAAGTAAACAACCTAAAGCTACATTGTTTATGAGGAAATTGATTCATGTTATGTATTGAGACTGTTGATGAAAGTGTGTTACATTGTTAGTTACATGAATTGTTGAAGCTACACACTGTTAATAGAGTTACATTGTCAGTGAGTCAGTTTACTGGGGGAGGTGCAGAGTCCTGGGACTTGGTTAAAATTGCTTTAAACTTGAGTGAGATGTATGAATATTTCTATGTGGTAACAAGAGGGCAATGGCACCTCTAAGTACTATAAGAAGAAGTTTCTAGAAGCCTAGAACCTAGTGAGATGACATCACAGAAAGGCATCGATTGGTGAAATAAGTAGACCAATAAACTGAACAATAGCGAGGATTGAGGTCAGGAGCACCCCATCTGAACAAGCAATGAAAGACCCCTAGACAGACCAATGAGAAAGCACATTGAGAAATGGACCTGTCCTGACTCACAAAAGATTATAAGAACTCCCTTAGTGCCTTGCACTTCGTCTTCCTTCAGTGTTCTGCATCCAGGGAACTCTCAGCGTGTCACATTTACTGACATTTGTGTTACATTTTCTGGCTGGTCACTGGAAGCACAGTTTTTCTTTTTATTTGGGCTGCCACTATCAGTTATTCATTTATTTGTTTATTTCAATTTGGCAATAAACCAGAAAGCCATTTTTGGTGACTGGCCTATTTTTCTCAGGCTCCACTGTGAAATTAACACAGAGATTGATGTTACATCTCAGAATCTGCTCGTGTAGATTATGATGATACAATGTCTGAATACAAAATAAGGCATGATCAGAAATGAGGATGTTCCAAAACCGACACAAACCTACATAAATGCATATCTTCTGACTCTGCTCTCCCCTTTTAGAGACCTCATCCACCTGTCTTACACAGCTGGCCTCACTCTTTCTTTGACTGTCTCAGAGCAGCCAGCACAGTTTCGGCTTGCTCTCTTGTGGCCAGCATTAGAGCTACAATTGTCCTGGTGCTATTCCCTTCCAAGGACCTCTGTGACTCATCCCTCCGAAGCTGGACAAGTTTCCTCAGATCACAGTCACTTACAGCTAAACCCCATAAACCACTCAGACTTGAACCCACAGCCGATTATGGTGGCTTAACACGTTACCAAGCATCAGCTGAGAGATACAGAACCGAGTACATGCAGATTTCCAGCTCGCAGCAAAAACCATGGAAACTCTGAGGCTGCTAAGCCTCCAGGGCAGTATCAATCATACCCTGTGCCGCTCATAGCTGTGAAATCCTCTGACACAAATGTACTGCCAACATCATCAACAAAGGTCTTCAAGACTGAAAGGGTTCTCCCAAGGATGGCCTCACCTTTTCAGCACGCTTTTAACAGCAGCCTTTTGGAGCTTGAGCTTGGTTATTCAAGGATACTGGTTTGGCTATGTGTTTGCTAGCAGCTGATGGCAACTACAAAGAGTTTCTGTCATCAGTAAATACTTTTGGTTTGTAGCGGTTTACATAACTTGTTGGGTAAATTGTGTTATTTTGCTTATTTTTTAAAATGCCAGAGGTAGAAAAAGTGAGAACTTTAAAAGACTGAAATATTCCTTCAAACTACATTGTGTCAGGCATTATAAACCTTCAGAAACAGTTTTTTGCTAGTAAAAAGATGCAGGCACAACTGCACAGAGACAAGCAGAATGACCAGAGATGTGTCACTGAATGACACTGCCCACTGAGCTGTCAGCTAGATGAGCCCTAAGTGCCCTCCCAAGCTCTCAGAAAAAACAGTGCAGGCACATCACAACCCCAGAACTGCAGCAGCCCTGCAATGAGCTTGAACAGAGATGACACCGCTCTGCACAGAGAGTGAAAAGGTGCCGACCTTCTCCTTTGCTGAGTTGCAAACACATCTGCTCTTATTGAGACTCTAATTTCAGCAGTCACAGGAGTCCATTCATTTTTAAAAGGGCCTATCAAAAGCCCACTCCATATCAGTTGAAGAATCACCAGTTTGGGGTAAGACCAGAAGTTAAAAACATTCCACATTTGCTATTATGCCTCAAAACCATTATCATCAGTCTTCTGAACCAATCAATGACACAGTGATGGATTTTTGATTAATAAACATTAACTGCATTTATTACTGAACATAAAAACGATAATCAGTCCAGAAATTATACTTTGACTACTGGATTAGTTGATCATCAACCTTTGTAACATATGAACAAATAAAACAGTTTGGCAGCAGAGGGTTGGGAGTTATTCAGATTAAACAAATTACTCAACAGAACAACAGTGACAAACTACAAAGCGCACTGAGCAAAGCAAGACACACCAGAACTGATCTGTGTGACCCAGATGTGTGTGCTTCTTCTAGAATTCAAAGGACAAGCCCCAGAACCACCCCAGTCCTGGGCAACAACACCCCAGCAGCTTCAGTTCTCTGCTTTGGGACTGCCAGAATCACAGCACCACTGTTCACTGCAGAGAAAAACAGAACAGCTCCCTCATCTGTGCCACCACACAGCCATGGTGAGGCAGGGCTGGAGGCACAAGTGTGTGCTTAAAGGGGGAGGGAAGAGCAAGACTGACCTTTCAGGAAAGTGTAACCTCACTTTCTCTTTCTCTTGAAAGCAAAAAAGCACAGCTTTTGCAAGTTAGTGTATTGCCAAATATTGTTTTAGCCAAATTGTCTATATTCATCCTTCTACTAGGACCCAAAATCCTATTCTTCCTATACCGCTGACAAAAATTTTGATCAACATCACAGACATTCCAACCAAGCTCATGGATACAACCAAGGTGTAATCTTGCTCACAAACGCTAAGTATTATCAAAATATATAATATGTATGATAATGTGAACCATATATAAAAAAAATCAACACTCCTATCTGTCTTACTAAAGCTGCAAACATTTAAAATGGTTCATGAAGATTTGAACTATATTTGCACTGCAGTCAGTACCACAAGGACCACAAGTGGGATAGAAATCTCATAAAGTCCTACAACTGAACAATTGGTAGCACTCTGTGAGTCTGGCTTACTCTTGAGTTTTTAGAATGATTATACAATGTTTAAAAATAAGAAAAGGGATAAAAATGAGACAATGTTGTATTTATAAATACAGGTAGACATATGCATCGCTGTGACCTATCTATAGTAGAATGGAAGAGATGGAGAAATGTTAAGATCATCTTAGGTGGATGGTCTTAAACATCCATCTTGCATAATAAAAACATAGAATGGTTTGGGTTGGAGGGGACCTTAAAGATGTTCTCGTTTCAAATCCCTGCCATGGGTAGGAACTAGACCAGGTGGCTCAGAGCCCTGTGCAACCTGGCCTTGAGCACTTCCAGGGATGGAGCTGCCACAGCCAACCTGTACGAGTGTCTCACCACCCTCCGTGTATACAATTTCCAACAAATATCTAATCTAAACCTGCCCTCTGTCTGTTTGAATCCATTCCCCCTTGTCCTGTTACTTTATGCCCTTCTAAAAGTCCCCATCTTTCTTGTAGAAACATGTCCTAATAATGAGCATAATGGAACATATGATCCTAATATCTGTAAATAGTGTATGATTCATATCTGTCCTGGAATACCTTTAAGCAAACTGCCTAAAGGGGTTTGAGAGTCCCCCGACAGCAGCCCGGGGTCACACCACACCAAGCCGCTCCTTTCCTTTTCCGGAAAGGGGAACGGTTTCCAAGCCTTATCCAAACACTCCACAAGGGGCACGGTTTCCAAGCCTTATCCAAACATCTTCTCCCCCTTGGGCCTGGTCCCGACGCCGTCCCGGGCGCGGCGCCCGGGAGCTCAGTCCCGCCCGG
>JAHLSL010000055.1:2873632-2885765 GCA_025920805.1 Petroica traversi
GGCGGGTGAGCGGAGGCGCCCCCACGGGGTCCGGGCCGAGGCGTGGGCGGCCCCCGGAGCCTGTCGCCTTGGGTGCGAGCAGCATAAGGGAGAGGAGGGCGGGTGCTGTCAGGGACCGGGGCTCCTGTGCCTGCGGTGGCACCGTCGGGGCCCGAAAGCATCCCGCGTGCAGCGAACCCGTGTCGCCTCGCTAATAGTTCGCTTGTCAGATTGGCATTTTGCGTCTCACTGCATCAGGCTGAGTTTGAAATGTCAAGTGAAGCGCAATGAGGTTTTCCTCACAGAATCACAGAATATAGTGAATTGCAAGAGACCTCCAATGATCGAGTCCAATTCCTGCCCTGCACAGGACACCCCAAGAATCACACCATGTGCCTGAGAGCGTTATCCGAAAGCTGTTTCATCTCTGGAGCTGTGACCACTTCCCTGAGGAGTTCAGTGCCCGGCCACCCTCGGGGTGAAAAACTTTTCCTGATACCAACCTTAACATCCCCTGCCCCAGCTCCAGCCGTTCCCTCTTGTCCTGTCACTGGTCACCACAGAGGAGAGATCAGTGTCTGCCTCTCCACTTCTCCTCGGGAGGAATTTGGAGAGTGAACCAAGTACTCTCACCTGCTTCTTATGTGGCTTCCCTTTAGTACCCGCATCGGCTTTATCTTCCCAAAATGTCCCAAGGGGTTTCAGCCACAGAGGCTGGTGTTTCTCATGAATCCATCCACTCCCTCTTCCCCGGTGCCTATAGCTTTGTTCAGTGTGCAGTCTGACAGGCATATGGAACTGCTTTCACTCCAAAAAAACCTCATAGCAACCTTCCAGTATCCCAAGGGAAGCCAGAGAGGGGCTCTTTGTGTGGCTCTTCTTCAGGAGCTGTAGTGACAGACAAGGAGTAACGGGTAAAAATTGAAAGAGGGCTAATTTGGGTTAGATACTAGGCAGAAATTCTTTACTGTGAGGATGGAGTGGCCCTGGCACAGGTTGCCCAGAGAAGCTGTGGATACCTCAATCCTGTAAGTGTTCAAGATAAGGCTTGGAGCAACCTGGTCTAGTGAAAAGTGTCACTGCCCATGGCTGGGGACAGGTTAGAACTAGATCATCTTTAAAGTTCCTTCCAATCCTATGCCATGCCACAATTCTTTGAAGAAATTACTTCGGTATGGCCACATTGTAAAGAGACAGTGATGTTTTTGATTGCTTGGAAGCTGCAAAGCCAGGACATCACTGAGCTACAGGTTGTCATTTCTGTTGCGCCTAAGTGCTGGTTTAGTCCATAGCTGAGGATGGCACTGTTGCTTTGCCTGTTGATGTTGTAGATACAAGACATTGGTGTAGCTGCTGGAAAAGTTGTACTTTCAGTTTGCCATGTTCAGTTTGGCTGACCTTGCTCTGTGGCAGCTTCCTACTGTTGCACCAATTCCAGGAGACACAAAGGAAGAACAGAGAAAGTCATATTGTTTGATTCTAACAAAAAGAATTAAGTGTCCTCTGAACTGATTTTGCTGAACTGATTTTGATTTTTGTTTTTGGTTTTTGCAGCAGTCCTTCTGATTACTCTTTAGCATTCACAGCTGTCATTGTAAAAGAAAATGGGAATATCTGCCACGTGTGTCAGTGCAGAATGGAGTGGTAAATCCCACTAAGGAAGTTAATGTAAAAATCTAGAGAAATAGATGGGCTCCCATTGCTCCTAATGGATTTTCATTAATTTAATTTTGAACCTGCAGCATGCCTGTGATTATAAAGTGTATTCTTGATATGATGCTACATTTTGTTTTCTGAAGTTATTTGATGTTGTATTATTTGTACATGTTCTCTTCTGAGGGGGAAATATGTGCTCTCTGATTATAAATAGCTATAGGTACTCTGACTTCCAAGAGGCTTTGGAGGGTAGGAGAAATACCAATGCATGCAAAATAACTTGTTTCTAGAGAAATTAAGTATCTATTTTTATATTTACCTTGTTTTCAGTTATTCATTTTGGAGAACAGCATGTTGCTGTCTCAAAATATCAGTAAACATGCTTATCACTAGGGTTATAGTGCAATGTCTTGTTTTTATAAATAAATGCAAATACAGCTTTTGCCTTTCAGATTAAAGAGCAGAAGGTTGTAGTTGATGAGCTTTCTAATTTGAAGAAGAACCGGGTAAGGTTTTACAAATTTGCTTTTGACTATTTCATTTTAGCAGAGAAATAAACATAGAGACAAGAGGGAAAAAAAATCAGAGCATGCTGTCTTTAATTTGTTATGATACAGATTTTAATAAACACGTGGTCTCCTCTGTGCAAAATAATTTGTCCTGCAAATGATTTGATCATCTATAATTGTGCAGTGTTGAGGCTTTTTGCTTTTTTTTATGTTTTGTTTGAGTTATTACATTAAGATGTTTGAGCTGATCACAAGGATTCATGAGGTGTTCTTACTTTTTCTGTGCATTTAAAATAGAATGTGATCCCTCATGGATGAGGAATAGAAAAATTCAGAATTGTCTTGGATTGAGCATTAAATGCTTTTATGGTACAGCATTGGAATGTTGGTGTTGTCAGGGCAGAACTTAGCCCTTCACATTTATACCAGAACCATCTCTTTGGACCCACACCAGCTTCTGCTGCAGTGTAGTTCCAGAATCTGCTGCTGTGACTTAATACAGTGTGGGTTTTGTTTTACAGAAAGTTTATAAGCAGCAACCCAATAGCAACATATTCTTCCTTGCAGACCGAACAGAAACGCTGTCTCAATGCAAAAGTAAGTTTGCAGTGTAAAAGTATCTCAAATAGTTGGATATTTAAAAGCACTATTTGCAGCTGATTTCAGAGGTATATTAAAATGAGAAACTGGCAGCTGTGTGTCAAATATGAAGTAATAGGAGAATAGATAATAGAGGTGATGGTGGAATAAGCCTTAGAAGTGTATAAATTTAGAAGTATAAATTTAATTTTTTGGAGGGAACAATTGCTACTTCTCTGTGCTTTGATTTGGGTTAATAGTGTTGCCATTTTAATTGTCAGTTTCCTTTCCTTACTACAGATATGTAAGTCATACTGATTATATGGGCAGAAGTTCGCCATTTTGCTGTTGCACTGTGGCTTTCTTTTGAAAAAAAAAATCATCATCTTTGTATAATTAAAGAGATATATGCTACAGCGAGCTTTTATAGCTTGTGTTAGTAATGTTGGAACACAAACAGCACTTTGGTTAATTAGTTTTTTATGTTTATCACTTAAATTGAACTACTGGCTGAAATTACTGATTTATTAGATATACTCTTAAATTTATCTACACATAAACTTTCCTGTTTATGAAACTGATTATTTGTATAATTTTCTCTTACACAGATACACTAGATGAATTAAAGAAGGCACATCAGGAGCTGGAAAATTCAGAAAAGGCTAAAACCAAGAAGTAGTTCATGTGAATTCCCTGTTACAATGTGTGGTATTTGCTGTGTTGTTACCTTGTGCAGCCAGCATGCGATTCACAATTTCCTAAGTGAGGACATCCTTTGCCATCTGAGAAGAAGAGGACCAGACAGTAGCCAACAGTTGATAAAAACTGTGTCTGATCTCTCTTATGAATGTCTGTTTTCAGGCCATGTGCTTCACTTGAGGGGACCGGTGACTCCTCAGCCTCTGGAAGATGCCAATAACAATATTTTTCTTTGGAATGGAGAAATTTTCAATGGAGTGCATGTAGGAGACCTAGAGAACGATACTGAAGTGATTTTTCGTCATCTGGCTTTATGCAGCAGTGAAACGGAAATTTTGTCACTCTTCTCATCACTCCAGGGTCCCTGGTCTTTTATTTATTACGAAGCACTCAGACACAGTTTATGGTTTGGCAGAGATTACTTTGGTCGTCGCAGTTTGCTTTGGCAGTTCAGTAATGAAGTTGGCAGCGCTTTCTGTCTCACATCTGTGAGTGGTTGTTCTGAATCAGGCAACCAATGGCAAGAAGTCCCAGCATCTGGAATTTTCAAAATTGATCTCAAAGCTTGTGCAACAACTAAATCTTTGTCTTTAATGTTGTTTCCGTGGAAGTACAGCTGCAGAGAGGAAGCAGTGGAAGAAACATGCGTTAATGCTCTTGACCAAGTGTCAAAAGATTTACCAAATTACGTACATCTTGTGGTGAATGAGTCAAAGCTGTGTTTTAGAGCACCAGTTACCCCCTTAAATAAAACAGTTTCTGAAGCTTCAGGTGCATGTCCAGGCTCTAATTTTAGCAAGAGTAACTGTGTGGTTTCTGTAGAAACCCTTCAAGAATTTCTTGAAGAGGAACACAAGAAAAAATTAGCCTGTCAGTTTACTGATGTTTTAAATGAAGCAGTCAGGAGACGTGTCCTATGTCTCTGTAGAGATCCAGATGAGAAAACAACAGAAGTTCCAAGCATGTGTCATAAGAAAGCATATGTGGCAGTGCTCTTTTCTGGTGGCATTGATTCCATGGTTATTGCAGCCCTGGCTGATAAACATGTGCCTTTGGAGGAGCCAATTGATCTTCTCAATGTAGCTTTCATGATGAAAAAGCAAGCTAAGCATAGGGGGACCACTAAAAGACACACCAGCCATGAAGTACAGCTTGATTTGCTTTGTCCTCAAGAAAGCTGTCAAGATCTTGATGCTGACACTGGTTCTCATTTATCTTGCTTTGATGTTCCTGACAGAATCACTGGTAGGGCAGGACTAAAGGAATTACAAGCCATCAGCCCTTCAAGGACTTGGAACTTTGTGGAAATTAATGTTACACTAGAGGAATTGAGAAAAATGAGAAAAAAACACATTAATTACTTAATCTATCCACTGGATACAGTCTTGGATGACAGTATTGGCTGTGCAATTTGGTTTGCTTCCAGAGGAGAGGGTTTCATTAGTAACCAAGGAGAGCTGAAACCATATAAAAGTCCTGCAAAGGTACTGTTTAGTTTAATTTTGTTTTCTGCATTATATTTGACCTCTGAATGTAAAAAGTTCTGTTGATTCAGAAATCAGCTGGGATTCTTGCTATTCCTATGGCTTCTGAAATTCAGTGTCAGAATGGAGAATAGTTCTGTAATTATATCTGTGTGATTCTAGAGTTTAAGATCACTGTCAGTTCTTTTGCCATGTAATGTGCATGGTTTTTTAGTGAAATTTGATATGCAATAATATGAGTAGGAAAAAAATAACCACCATGTATCATTTTTTATTCTGATTTCTCACTTCTCTATTCCTGATGGTTTGTGTAGGGAAGAACCAACTGTTTAATTTCAGCTGTTGAAGGCACAGTAATGGGCCAGATGTAGTAGTGTTTTTTCTCTTGATAAAATATTTTACTGCACTTACAGAGTAGTGTAAGCCGTTTTTACTTTGTGTAATGTAGTTGTTACTAACCCAGTAACTGAGTAAATGAGTAGTACTCTGGGTATACATTCGGGTAACTATTTACAGCGTATCACACACAATCTTCAGCAATAATTTTTTTTATAAAAGCTGATTTTGAACAAAACAGAAACTAACAAAGGCATTCATCAAATACACTGGTGTATTTGTGATACATATGATATTATTTTCATAATGTCCTCCACTAGCAATGTTTGTTTGTACTTTTAAAGTCTGATTGGGAACATAATTCAAGTAACTAGTGACTTTACTGGGAATTATTTCAGGCTGTGTAAATGTGTAAGGCACATCCCATCATAATAGGTAGTATCTTTGGAAGGCGTGTATTAAATTTTTGCTCCCTAAGATGCAGTTAAACATTTGAGGTCTGTTACATATTACCTTGCATAGATACTAAAATTTCTTATGTTCTGTTCCCTTAGGTTGTGCTGACAGGAATTGGAGCAGATGAGCAGCTTGCTGGGTATTCTCGCCATCGTGTTTGCTTCAGAAAATATGGCTTAGAGGGTCTTAATAAAGAACTTGAAATGGAGTTAGGTCGCATTTCTTCTCGAAATCTTGGTAGAGATGACAGGATCATCGGTGATCATGGAAAAGAAGCCAGGTATTACTGTTTTAACGTGGAGCAAAACTGGTTTGGCTGATTGCATGCAGTTTTTAACACTCCTAACAAAATCTTAATTGAAACTTCTGTGTGTTTTATTGTCTCTAGTTCTGCTGCAGATTTGTTAAAGTGTACTGTGTCGCGGAGTTTTTATTTTTTTAAAAGTGGTCGGTAGTATACTGTGGAAGAGTTTACCTAAGGAAATTTAGAAATTTGATTTCCATCTAGAAGTTTTGAGAAGCAGCAACAGATGCTGAAATAGGCAAATTCAAGCTGGTTTTACCATTGTAAGCTAAACAGTCTTTTGCATGACTTTGAAGGGTTCTGGTATGGACCTTTGGGGAGTGTCTCTGGAGAAGGACAATGTAACAGAAGCTGTGTATTCCTGCACATGCAGTAAAGGCATGGTCAATATCCACCACATTTCCTGGCTGTTAAGTCTGAAGAGTTGAAGACTCATTTTATTTGTGAATACTTCTTCCATGCTACTATGAACTTGCAAAAAATTCCTTAGGTTGTCCAGGAGCAGAGGCCACTCAGTTGCATGAAAGGTTTTTTCATGCAATCTTTGTGCCAGTGTTTGTGTCAGTGTTTTTCCAAATCTGTTTTTAGTTGCACATATTCAGTTCAGCACAAGAACAGCTGCAGTGGTGGATGTGCAGTGCTCGTAACCATGCACATGATTAGGT
Source organism: Petroica traversi (assembly GCA_025920805.1). NCBI lineage: Eukaryota > Metazoa > Chordata > Aves > Passeriformes > Petroicidae > Petroica > Petroica traversi. Next base: position 2,880,300 of record JAHLSL010000055.1, read on the forward strand.
ATGAATGCCTGAAATTCAGAATGGCATCAGAATTTGTTGTGTAAATCTTTTTGTTTCAAAGTTACAGTGTAGTTTCACACAGTCATTGCATGCCCTAAAGGGGAAAACCAAGACTAGTCCTATAAAATTTTTAAAGGGTCTTTCTCCACTTATCTCTCTCTTGCAGGTTTCCCTTTCTTGATGAAGATATTGTTTCATTCCTCAATTCTCTACCCATCTCAGAAAAAGCTGATTTGACTTTACCTCGAGGAATTGGCGAGAAACTGATTCTGCGCCTTGCAGCCAAGGAATTGGGCCTGACAGCCTCCACTGTTCTGCCAAAAAGGGCTGTACAGTTTGGATCTCGGATTGCAAAACTAGAGAGCAACAGTGAAAAAGCATCTGATACATGCAGCAGACTAAAGTTACTTTCAGTAGATTAATTCTAGAGCTGTAGCTTGAGGTGTTGCACTTATTCTATATGCAAATTCAATAAATCTTTTGGGTTTTCTTAGAAAGTTTGATCTGGTGTTTTTAAACACTTGCACATAATTATTAATAATCAGAGTTGTGCATGTGTACGTGTACTAGAGACTCACTATGAATGCATCCTGTGCTTTTAATTTTTTTGTGTTATTTTAATACTGAAAATGCTTAGTTTGGAATAGAAACTGGAATCACTTTGGTGGTAGCACACAGCATTTGTTTCTTCTGACAGGTGATTTTCAACACTTGTAATACAAGTGCTGTCACTAAATGTAACAGCACTGAAACAGTTTTTATTGAACAATATATAGTTGCATTTACTTTATTATGTTACTTCTTAAGATGCCAACCGTCGTATCTTTTTTAATTTTGGCACTTCGATGGACTCTTCTTCAACTCTTTTTGAAATATCAATTCCAAGGGGAGCTCTGGAAAACAAAATTATGTTTTTGTTATATTACATAGATGTACAGCTTCACAGACTTTTTTTACAATTGGCACAAGAGTCAGTATTTCGGTACATTCCCTGCACTTCTAACACTGGCCATTAAAATTATCTATCTGAAGCTGTACCTGGGAACATCTTTACACTGAGAAAACATCTGCATCTGTAGCTATTACAAACTCTAGAAACATAGTTGTGCTTCAAAGCCATCTTCTGGGGCTGTTTTATTTAGATTCTGATTTTAGTTGATAATTCATTTTATATCTTGCTGATGAATGCAAGACACACTAGAGATTCACAGGTATCTCCTTCTATGAATCTTAAATAATGTATTGCCTACAGCAAGTAAAACTTTGGTTTTCATTCACTGAGAGATATACAGCAGATTATTTTGGAAGTATTTTATAGTTTTTCATGTGAAAATTGTAATAGTTTTTTTTTGGCGTCGGGACCATCCAAGTCTGTTTTTCTGAAAAGAGAAAATATCTGAAAAAAAATCCCAAGTTTAAGACCAGCTGATACTTTTGAAATACCAGCATTTTGTTGGCCTTAAGCCTAAGACCTACACACTCATAGTAGGAAAACACATAGAGCTATTATGATGTGTGGTAAATTAAGTTTCTGAGATAAAATGAACATAAATGCCAGCCACGATCATTTGTGTTTAACAACTGCCATGGAAAGTAACTTAAAATTTATATGTGCTGCAAAGAGACTCCTCAGCAGCTTGTGCTTCTTTCATGTGACCTCTTCCCCTTTCCCTGGCCAGAGGGAGCAGTGAGGTCACTTACCTTGGCTCATAGCGGATGCCAGCAGTACTGTGTAGAACCCCCAGTCCTGTTCGTAACCTTTCAATGCCATTCCTGAGCAAGAAAGCAATTACATAAAAATGTATGTCACAACTCTGAATATAAGCACATAGTTCAGACAGCACAAAAAGAGGTTCTTGACTCTCATGTGAACTCTGAACATTACAGGAGCACATGCAAAGAGAACCAACTCCTACCATGCAATCATAACACCATTGTCAGTGCAGAGTCTTGGAGGAGGACACAGTAAAGCAAAATCATTTGCAGCTGCCAAATTCTGTAGACCTTTTCGGATATACTGATTACTTGCAACTCCTCCTGATACAACCTGACAGCATTTCAAAAACAAAAAAATGGCATTAACCGAAAAGTCTTATGGATCACAACTAGCATTAGGATTATCAGCTGAAGTTCCAAAGACGGCAATAAATGCTGCATTTGCATTAAAACATACCAGAAAAGAGTATGCTAAGTGAGCTTCTTATGCTAAGAGACATTCCTGAAGCATGTCAGTCTAGTGGAAGGTGTCCCTGCCCATGGCAGGAAGATTGGAACTGCATGACCCTAAAAGTCCCTTCCAAGCTAAACCAGTCTATGGCTCTACTGTAACTAGAAGAGCCATCAAATATTGGGGAGCACAAGGCCAAGTTGTTATGGGAGGTCAGATTATATGGTAAGAAAATCTCTCTAGCTTAAAACCCAGCTAAATGTTTATATTACTGTTATTTCAATCCTGGTATTTTAACGATATAATACATACTGAGATCTTCCTCACATGTCAAGGTAGAAAGTACAACAAGGCATCTTCATCTTCAAAAGATGTTATAGAGTGAGATACAAAAAGGAAAACAAAAGTATACCCACCAAAGTGGCATTTTTTGAAGGTAATAGGCTGTTTTTGATGCAGAACAGCATGGCTCGGTATGTCCTCTGGATAATATGAACAGCCACTGCGTGCTGTACAGCAGCAGCAACATCCTTAACACAGGACAGGATCTCACCTTCTTGAATACCTAAAAAAGTGTATCATCAAAGTGGGTTCCTGAGTGTACATCATCACAAGCTCAGTTTGTATCTGACTGCCTAAAAATACCTTCTTCTTTTTCTTTTTTAACAATGGCATTATGGACAAGGTTCTGAAGTCCAGAGAAGGAGAAGTTGCAGTTCCGATAGTGCTGCATGGGCAGTCGGAAGGTGAGCAGTTCCTGGTTCCCAGCCTGAGCCAAGTGCTCTATGGCCTTCCCCCCAGCCATGCTGTGGCACTCTGGGTGCTTTCTTAGAGACAGTCTTCGTGCTACCTGAGGAGACAAAAAACAACAGACTTGGAATCTGTTTCTCCTGGATACTGCACCACTGTACTGTAGTCCATGGAATAAAATGTGACGCCAAAAAATCCAGTCCGATGTGAAATTACGAACAGGGCATGGTAAGGGTCATAACACCAGCCAGCAGGATTTTTTCTCCTGTAGTATTTAGAAATGCAGTTCTTGAATAATCTGGGCAAACATAAGGATCAACATATTTTGCAGGAAACATTACTCCATTTTTAAGCAATAGGAAACACACAGACTGCCATACTGTATTACCAGATACACAGGAGCAAAGTTGGTTTCAGCTTCTGAAAATCCCCTTTCTGACTCCATGCACTCCCCCAATGTTTTAATTAATATGCACAAATACTGTTTAAAAACTCATCATCTGAGGACAAAGCTGTAAGTGACCAATTCTACAGACTGTACTCAGGGCCCCAGAAAATAAGATTCTGAAAGCCAAACCATGCTTTTCAAACTGTAAAAGCTAAAATTAGGAAGAAATGGTTTAATATGCAGTTTTAAACCTGACAGCATCCTTTAAGATACTTCTATCAATCTTCTCAAATTAATACAACTTCTTTGTATAATCAGTATCAATGAAACTTCCAGAACCAGTTTTGGTTATGTTGTCTATTTGCTAAAATATAATTATGTATATATGTTAAAATTCATGTTTTGTGTACATTTTTAACAGTCTTTCGTGTATTAAATCTATGGTATTTCAAAACAGGAAAAAAGTTACATAAAACTTGTATTGCATTGAATTGCTGTCCTCAGGCTGATGATAATACAACTATTATGGAGTATAAATGCAATAAAAAGAAGAAAACAACTAAGGAAAGGTAAAGAAATATTACCTTATCCAGCATGTCACCTGGTGCAATATCAATAGACTGTCCAAGCAGGAGGAAATCTGAAACTCCTTGTGCTACTGCCAAGAGACAGTGGCCTCCAGAGATTAGGAGAACTAAGAAAGGAAATTCCAGGTGATGCGTGAGCCTGATGGTCAGTGCGTGAGCCTCCATGTGATGGATGGGGATGAATGGCTTCTGGTGCCTGTTGACCAAGCCCAGGCTGTACTGCAGCCCCACCCCCAGGCTCAGAGCAAGCCCAGGTTTCACTGTGGTTGCCACAGCTGAAAGCTCGGCCACAGAAACGCTGCTGGCACCAAGGGCCTCTTGTACCACTCGCTCGATGTTTTCTCTGTGAAGCTGCTGTGCCACCACGGGAATTATTCCCCCTGTTCTAGTAAAACCAAGGAATTACAATACATTAGTGGTTCATAACAGACAGAATGTCATAAAAATAGTTTTCGGGCACCTCTTAACCTTCATATCCTGCCTGTTTCCTTAGTGCGTTCTCAAATGCCTTGCTTAGTGCCAAGGGCACTGAAGGAATCATAATTATCACTGGAAGGTCAGAAATTTAACTTGCCCTTTTTTAGTACAGATGCTTTTTAAATTTATCTTAATACTGTTCCATAACAATATAACTTAATATTCACAAACCATCAGTTGTCAGATCATGTTCTTAACCACCAATGCTTATATTTGATTAATTTTCCCTTTTAAAAGTCAAGACATTTGGTGACTTAAACAGTAGCAATGATTTAATCTTTTATTCAAGCTAGAGAAGTAAGCTGTCTCTGTTTGAAAGAAAATACTGGAGGAAACTTGTTAAATGCATGGCATTTCTTTCCTCCCCCTTAGTACTATCTCAGGCTGTACATGTTGTGGCCCAAGTGACAAATCTTCACATCTACCCACCACTTACTGAGTTTGATGGGGCAGGGAAGACTTTTATATGGAAGATGTTACAAGTAACGAGAACAATAAAATCATTACTAAGGCAGAAGACTTGAAAGAAGTCTGGTCTTACTGTAAATGAACCTCCTTCTGACAGTGCAGTGCTTCTCCCAGAACACAGCCATCTTCATCCACCACAGCAGCGCCGGTGTCATCACAGCTTGTCTCTATTCCCAAAACCAGCCTGCGAGTGCGCCGCTTTCCAGCGTGAGCAGAGCTGCTCCTCCGCCACGCAGCCCGGCCGTGCACAGCAGACTGCAAAAGGCTTCTGGTAATACCGTTCATTGTTTATAATCTACCTGGTGGTTACATCTAGAAGAGAACTGAATAGTTTATTAGTACTAGAGTATTTTCAAGCACGTGTTCCGCTCTGATTTTCTGAAGAGTTTTTAAGGTCATGAAATGGCCACACATGGCATTTAAGACCGTAAAAAAAACAGCTGGGAGGTCTTGTTTTACCTGAATTACGAATGAAGAGTTTCTCCACAGGCTTGCTGGTAGTACCTCCTGTAGCCCTACGGGAGGTCACACCCCGCCCGTGGCCCGCAGCAGCAGCACCAGCGGCTGAGCGCTGCCTTAGGGGCAAGATAGGGCACCTCCGACCGCCCTGCCGCTGCACGGGCCCGCCC
>JAHLSL010000055.1:2898486-3002818 GCA_025920805.1 Petroica traversi
GGGCAGAGGCCGGGCAGGCCCGGGAGCAGCGAGCGCCTCGCAGAGCGGGAACAGCGCCCCGCCTCTCGCAGCGAGAACCGGGTACTGCGGACGGCTCGGGTGGTCTGGGGTAAACGCGAGGGCCCGCAGGGTTTATCTGCAGCTTTTCGCCTGTTATTTCGCCTCATAAACCGAAGAATTGCCTCAGTGCGTGCTGGGGAGGGCCCCTGAGAAAGGTGGTGCTCGGAGACGGGAGGGTTCTTGGTGTGGCTCTAGACGTCTGTGGGGGCCATGGCCAGGAAGTTTAGGGAATTTTATTGCCGGTTTAGCTGAGGGTGTGTAGAGCCGTAGTTGCTGGCATGTCGGACTTGCTGTAGAGGGATACAGGGTTAGATCAGTGATGCGGCTCACATGCAGAAAAGGCTGTGCTTTCCTGCACAGCACGGCTCTAACGTGTCTGGTCCGTGAAGAGTTACAGTAGTAAGGTGGCTTGAGCTGAAATATTTGTCTTTTTGCTAGAAGTCATCATAGGCTGGATGCGTTTCCATGGGTAGGAAGCCGCAGAGGTCCCTCTCTCCTAGGGTTTGGCCAGGTTCCATCCCTGCGTTGGGACCGAGGGACACCGGAAGGTGGTTCCTCTCCCAAATTGCTTGCATCAGTCACACCTCATGGAAAATTTGTCTTTGAGATCTGCAGTGTCTCTGTTTTAACACCCTCCCGTGTTTTAATCAGTGTCTTTTGGTGGAGAGACAGCTCCCATCTGATTTACGCCCATGAGTAAATCATGAAGCACTTGACACAGGAGTCCTTTACAATGAGTGAATGCCTCAAAACCTGCCTCTCTGAACACACGTACATGATTAATGTTAGTTCATCTTCGGCAGCGCACCTTTTCTCCTGCTCCTCTTGTTTTCCTGTTGGTGAAAAAATGATTTGTGAAATCCTTTTACCGAGGCAAACGTCCTTTGCAATATAAATATCAATAATAAAGAGAAAACCCCTTTAGCTGTTCCTAGAAAAGTTTTAGTGCTGCTTGTAGTTGATAACACTGTACTTCCTTCCTTCCCCCCCAACCCAAGTAACCACATTTTTGCTTTGTCTTTTATGTTTAAAGAGTAGCTGTCTTTAGAAGGATGTCGAGGCACAGAAGTGTTCTGTAATTGTTGTATCAACTGTGTGTACCCTGCAGGGCAGTGATGCTTAGGGGTGTTGGCTGCAATCCCTCTCCAGGTCCTGGCTGTGTCAGGAGGAAATCAGGGTTTGTTCCATTCCTCCACGTGTGCTCATATCCTTGGAACAGGTGCTGAGTGTGCAGTCTGTGATCTTCAGCAGATACCTTGGATTGAATCAATGGGGAAGCCAGTACTGTCAGGATTTTTTGCCTTTCAGTGTAAACAGCATTACGTAGCATAAACCAGAGAAGAGAAGAAGCCAGTTGGAACCATTCTTGAGATGTAAAGTGCTGCCTAACATTCCTTTTCCCCCTGCCTCTCCCATATGCGTATAAAACTGTGGTTCTTTTTTGGCAGGCTACAAATCCAGCAAAATAGTTTTCCTGGGGCTTGGCTGTTTGTGTCAATGTGGTACTTAAAGAGAAATGTACGCTGAAATTTACAGATCCATGTACAATCTCTTCATGGGAGAGTGTCTCTAAAATAAAACAAGCATTTTATACCCTTTGTGTTCCCAATAATTAAAAAATCTCCACTAGTTTTTCAAGTAAGACATAGAGTGGCATAGAAATGAAATGGCCTGAGGACACACAATATGTCAGATCAGAGAGGCAAGACTGTAATGGAGAACTTTTTTGGATTTGATTTTAATTTTTGCTAGTAGATCACATTGCCATTGAATATGGCTTTTCCTCAGCACCACTGTGTTGCCTCCCCATTTCTCTCCCAATACTTATTGACTGCAGAGTAAGCTGGCTCCTACTGTAACTTCAAAATTTCACTTTCCAGCCATATGTTGTGTTTTTCTACATTTCAAAGCTTCTGTGAAACAGTTTCTTAGAAGTGTGTAAATGTGGTGTTTCTTTTACATTCTTTTTCTGTTATTTTTCTGTGTAGATTCCCTGAATCATATCCCATCATGAAACAGCTGCCTGGAGAGACGATTCGGCTCCTCTCAAGTTCTCAGGTGATTACTTCAGTTGTCAGTGTGGTGAAGGAGCTGATAGAAAATTCCTTGGATGCTGGTGCTACAGGCATTGATATTAAACTGGTAAGCCTTTCAAAAAGAATTGGATGTATAATAAGATGCAATGAAATTTTTTCCACTACAAATGTGATTGTAAACTGTTAGGGGAACAGTGGTGATTATTATGTTTATACATGTATGTTTTTACCTCAAGTGAAAATGGTACAAAATTAGGCTGGAAGATTTCCAATGAAACAGTAAGGCGTATTTGTGCTTCTGAGTGTATCTTGGGGATAAAACTGTCAGTTTCTTTAATCTTCCTTATCCTACTTAAAATTTACGTTTTCTGACTAATTTTAAAGCCTATTTTAAAAGATGTTGAATTTAGGTTTGCTGCTGGGCTGACAAAATATTGTAAGAAAGGTGAAAATGGAAACAGTGGAAAAGTTTGATGGCCGTTCAAAACAAACGATGTTTATGTAATAGAGATCACCACCCTGTCTCTAATTAGCAGGGTGAACTCTGGCTACTTCTAACTCTTTATAAGCTGTTAAAAGAAGTTGACATGTCAGTTGGGTAGTTTCTGATAACAGAAAATACAACGTTTAATAAAGAATTTGAGCTTTTTTTCCCGCCTAAACTGGGTAAAGTGAGTAACTGGTCAGCTTCTCGTTGCCATGTTTCTGTTTTTGCAGTGTTTTGTCAGCAGCTGTATAGTAGCTGTATCTCCTGCTTAGTAAGAAAGAAGTGATGTTATTTCCTGTATAAATGTATGTACAATCTGGAATTGTATCTAATTTCCTTTTCTGCAAATAACAGTCAACATATAAGATATTCTTGAATTAAGCATTAGACAAATGCTCTGAATTAGGGGAGCAATTCAGTTTATCCTTGTTTCTTTGTTCTCGTCTTCTATATTTTCTGAATAAGTCTGTAGAGTTTTTTCTATCTGAGAATAGTTTCCTACAGATGCCGAGGAACATGTTTGTTACTGTTTTGAGTGAGCTGAAGATATGGATATGTCTTTGCTATGGTCTTTCATAATCTCTGTCTTCTCAATATTTAGATTGCAGAGTAGCTTGCTTCATGAGTAACTCCAAAGTGAGTAGTGTGTGCACAGTTGTGGGGATAAAGGGTATTAGGATCAGATCCTGGGAGCTGATCAGTCAGTGCTAGAAGTGAACAGAAAGGTTTTGGAGCTTTCCAGAATGGTTGGAACAAATCTTGCAGAGAGCCCTCTAAGCAGTGTGGGTTTCACAGCACAGTAATCAACTGTTTTCCTAGTGAGAGGTCCCAAATCAATTAAAAAGAACATTTTCAACCATTTTCACTATATGAGTCATCTACACTACTCTTAATTTCTTTGTCAGTCCAGCTCAATCCAAAATGCCGTAGTTCCAAACAAACCAACCTGGCTTTACACAAGTTGTCAGCAATTAAAAAGAGATTTGCTGATTATTTTTCTGCGGGTACTGGGGGAAAAGAGAAAACCCGCACTTTGCACAGCTCTAGACAGTAATAGTATAAAAATTTTTTTCTGGTATTTTTTAATGGGAAATTAAAATAATTCTGACCATGTAATAGAGGTCAATGACCTCATTTACTCTGGAGTAGTTCAAAAGCATGACAGAGAGGAGAGACTTTGAAATTCCATTTTACAGCTTGATGGGTTTTGCCTGAAACTGCAGCATTTTCATTGTTTTAGTCTTTTTCAGATGGAATAGGGGGGCATAGTTTACCCAATTTTCCTAAACAAAGATAACAACTACTTTTTTGCAGACAGACCAGACAGGAATGAGCCTGAAGATGGAATGGGTCTCAGATAAGAGTCATGGCAGTGGTGAGCTGTAGTAGGAAGCTTTGGCTGGTGTTTAATTGTTGTTACCATCTTGATTGACCAAACGCCCATAGGTGATGTTATTTGGCATCTTTGCACTAAGTATCAAAGCTGAATCATACTGATTGGCATCAGTGACCTGGCAGAGCAACTTAAACACTTCATGGGTTCATAATCTTGGTAAGATTCAGCTCACGGAGGATGGAGGAAGGTGTTACAGAATACAAAGTTTATGCACTGTAATATTTGCATAAAATGTGCACAAGTAAAAATGAATGAGATTAGAAGAGAAATAGAGAATCATTTATGTAACATTTTGATTCAAGGTAAATCTCACTTTTCTTAAGTGGCTAAGAGGTCTCAGAGTAAAAATTAGAATGGAAAGTAGGGGCTCATTGTAAAATTCTCAAACCCTTCATTAGCTCATACAGCAGCAGGGTAGAGGGTTTCCTGCCTGTATCTCCTTACATGTTTTTATGCTCAGTTGAGGTGCATTGTTTAGTTCTGTTTTGCTGCCCGGTAGGACCTTGACTCAAGGTAAATATGAGCAAAAGCATTGTTTTGTTACCTGAAGACAGCTTTTGCACCATACATTACAACAGAAAGTGAAATGTACTTATATTTCTGTTGTGTTTTGTGTATTGTGGTTTTGAGCCTACCTCAGAGGCTTTTGATGTTTCCTAAAGCAGATTATGTGTGAATAGAGATTTCTTTAGATGCCTTTCTTTTGTTTTTAATTGCATCATTTTTTTACTTTAAGAAATAACCTTGTGAGTGCATTATAATTTTTCATAACTGTTTTCAGTATAGGCCCAGGTAGGACAGCAAAGTTTGTTCTGTTTAATCAATCTGCTTTCAGTACTCAACCATCACATGCTCTGTCCAGCATCAGTGGTGGCAGCCACTGTTTTAAGATGCTTTTTCTAAACAAAACAGTTTTAAGGCCACACACTACTGCACATTATTTATGTGTTGCATCATACTCTTTTCAAAGAGTCGGTCTTTTAACTTGGAAGAAGCCTAGTTAGTGATCCTGCAGCTCTGGTTACTTTCTCCTCCTGGCTCGTGGTTCTTTTGGGTGCTGCTCACTTGTGCGGACTGTAAGGTAGCTGGAAAGAAGAATTTTTTGCTGCACTTGAGATGTTACAGAACCTGAATTTCATCTTTTGTTTAGCTGTTGTAAATATCTGAATTTTCAGAGTTTTCACCCTTTTTAGCTTGGGGCTTACTGCAATGATGTGTTTAAACTGGAATTCAGTAAAATATACATTGCATGAGTCTAAGGGTAAATCACAAAGATTGGACTTTGCTTCCTTGAAACCTGCTTTAAAAGAGCTTTTAGGAGCCTTTACTTTTTTCTATACTGTATCTCTTGACAAGCTTTTTTTTACCCTCACCATTCATACCTTGCCCCCATTTCAGCTTCTGTATATTGAGATACAGCATAGAAGTTGGAAAATGAGGTGTAATCACATCAATCAGAATTGAAACTGAAAATGGTATGAAGTGATGGCCTGCTGAATTCAAGGTATGCAGGGCTGCATTCAAGTGATTTCAAAAAAATGGATACCAAGTAAGTAAGAGACATGAAAAATCTTCAGCTTTCCAGCTACAGGTGTCTTTTTGGGTTTAGGTTTTGCTGTTTCCAAATCACAGGATTTGAATTATGTTATTTCATTGGAGAAACCATCACTTGTTATCCTAACATAGTGTATTTTTCTGGTTTTTATTCCCTTAAACAGAGACATTTAATGGTAGCCCAGTCCCTCCAAACAAGCAAAACTTCCACTTCTATATAAATGGTTAGAAGCTGTAACCTTAGCTACTTCAAACTTATGTCATAATTAATTTGGTTGTTTCAGTACTGCTTTGTGTTTTGTTCTTTTTTTAGGAGAATTACGGGTTTAGCAAAATAGAAGTAAGAGACAATGGCAGTGGAATCAAGGTTGATGATGTTCCAGTTATGGCAATTAAACACTACACCTCAAAAATCAGCTCTTCTGAGGACCTGGAAAGGCTGACAACATATGGTTTCCGTGGGGAAGCCTTGGGATCGATTTGCAGTGTATCAGAGGTGAGCACTGCTATAAATTTGTAGCTTTTGTATTATGATCCTTGTTGTCTGTGTGTGTTCATGAAAGTTTTTTTCTGTGCAAAGAGTTTGAATGTTCCAGCAGCCTGCTAGGGATATGCTTGTGTATGCTGCCTTTCTCCTGAGCCGCAGAAACTACGTCATAGGAATTTCTTGTTTGTGTTACTCCTGCCCTTCTGTCACATGAGTCACAGTAGTGCTCTGTTTATTTTGCTCAATCGGAACAGGTAACAGATTGTGTTGTATTCTCTTTCCTTTTATACCAGGGAATATCAAGTCAAAGAGTATGGCTGAGTTTGCTGCTTGAATTAGGGTAAATCACCGTGAGGTGCAGCAGGTGATGGACAGGAGGAGTAATTTCAGGGAACCGATGGCCCACATTGCCATCATTCCAGTAATGATTTCTGTCTTGTTATCTCAGTGATCAGCAGTCATGGGATCTTGACGGGCTCCTTATTGCTCTTTGACATGTATGTGACTGCAATTGCACAAACTTTGTCCCTGTGAGTAAACAGGAACCTGCTGTCTGACCTGTCTGAGTCTAAGCCATATGTTTGTGTTAAGAGGATTGGCAGTTTGCTGACATCTGTGACTTGTTGGCTAAGAGTCAATACGTTTGTTCAAAGCCATTTGAAAAGTATTCAGGCTTCTAAAGGCACAGCATCTGCCAGATCTGTTGTGCTTCGCCTTTCTGTTATTTATGCTGCACCGAGGGCAAGTTTTGGATTCAAGTCTGCCAAGGATTAGATCGTTCAGGAAGATACTGATACCTGTGTCTGATTGGAGCCATCAGCTGTTGAGGTCAGGAGAGATGATGTTACAGCTTCACTCCTTGGTGCCTTGCGCTGCGTTCACACTGCTCTAAACAGTAGTGGGCTGTGTATTTGGATGGAGATTTCCAAAGATGCTTTCAAAAGTATTGGTGTTTTGATAGGTGATGACAGACCTCAATTATTAGTTCCTTCTAATGAGCTCAGAGCAGAATACCATCTATTTGGAGCTTCTAATCAGCTCTGTGGTGTGTTTCATAAGAGATGGGAGGTGGCCTGAGTGTGTGAAGTACTTTAATAGGTCTTACCCCTTGTATCGGTAATTATGTTTATTAACACTCCTGCCTACCCAAACTGCCCCTAGAAATTTCAGTTTGAAGGTACTTTGCTATTGGCCCTTAAGTAGGTCTGCAATACTGTAATTTCCTATTAATCATTTTTTGTTTTTCTCTCCAGGAGGATGACTTAATGCTGAATGATTCATATGAGACACTAAAATAAACCAAAATATTCTGAAACTCTGTATGTGTGTTAAACTTTGTCTTCCAGGTGGTTAAAGGGCAGTGGTTCTGTTGTTCACAATGTTGGTACCTGAACTCTGATTTATGACTGCTCTTGCTAAAGTAATCTGTGTATTACCTCAATAGCTGACAAATCTTCCTTTGACTGACTGCCAGATATCTTTAGGTGTGGAAAGATAATATATTGTTTATTTGAGAGTAGTCTTTAAGTTTGTGGAATCTCACAGGAATTTAAGTTGTCATAGTATGTTTCTCTCACAGACGGTAAAAATGCAACTGTCAATCTGTGCTAGAATAGAAAATAGAGCAGTGTGTGTTGTAGATAGTAGGAATTGCCATGCTTTGTGGGTTAGTGTGATAGAAATGCTTTCAGTTAAATGGCAGGAAACATGCACAATTATGCAGAATGTTTCTGTGCCTGTAAGAAATACCTGTAGAAGAAAAATGTTATAAACTAATTAAATGTAATTATGGTGATTAAAGTAACAGTGATGACTGTGGTAGCAAAGCTTATCTAAGTTCATTCTAAGCTTTGTCAATCCCTGATTAATGGAGTTTTTTTTTAATCACTCTCTTCAGGTTTTGGTCACAACAAAGACAGCTGCTGATGATTTCAGCATTCAGTATGCTTTGGATAGCAACGGGCATGTAACTTCTAAAAAGCCTTCCCATCTGGGGCAAGGTAGGCTCCATTGTTCTGGTGTTACACAGTGTCAGAAGTGTTTTGTGTTTCTCTGAGGCTCTGTCTGATGTTGAAATACCTGCTGGGTTCTAGAAGGCTGAGTATGAAATCTCTGTAGCTGTAAACATTTCTTGCCTTACATCTGTCAGCTGAGAATGTGTTGTCATGGCATAAGAAATGATACATCTTGGAAGTTATTCTAGATAGTAATTATAAACTAGTTTCTTCTCTGATTCACTTTTTCAAGCTGACAGTGGAGAAAAAGCCTATAAAAATTAAATGCTCCAGGTATATATAATTACATGAAATACTTTTTTTCTGGACCAAAGTAATGTTTCTGTATGTAGCAAAATCCTTTTTTAAAGGAGGAAGAGTTGCCCTGCTGTCATCCATAGGAATTGCTGGCAGCAATGTGACTGTAGGGCCAGGCAAAGTCACAATTCTTTTTTACCTGCAGGAAGGGTGTGTCCCTAAGTTTCACTAAGGATTCTTTTTAAGATTTAGCCTGTAGTATTTTCCATGGCCAGAGAACCTGCAGATTGTAATGCCTCTTAATAAATTCCTTTTTGGGGGGCAGTGACTGCTGATTTGATATATTTATTCTCATGCTAGTAACCTAGTTTAGTGCACCAGCCTACAAACATGTCTGTTTAAGTAAATATAGTTTCCTCAATATCCAGTCTGTGATTTGCTTTCAGTGTAATTTCCACTTATTTTTTGTCACCTGCTTGCAGGTACTACAGTAACAGTCCTAAATTTGTTTAAGAATCTTCCTGTAAGAAAGCAGTTTTACTCTACAAATAGAAAATGTAAGGAAGAACTGAAAAAAGTCCAAGATCTACTGACAGCATATGGTATCATAAAACCAGACCTGAGGATAACATTAGCACATAATAAGGTAATAATGAGGTTTTTTCTGTTAACTATCTTAGGGATCAGTTTCTGATCAATCTATGCAGTTCATGTAGTACTTACATAAAACCTTTATTTCCTAAAATATTTGTTTCATCATAGCTTTGTTTTGAACTTCCATTTTTTCCTTGCATAGGTGTATATTTATAATGGCTACATATTTTGACATTAAACCCTTAAAACTCAGGCTCAAGTGTTTTTGCTCTCCTGCAACAGATGCCTGGTTAGATATATGAAGTATTAAGATTATTTTATGTGCTATTGGTTAGTAAAGGTGTTGGTGGTGTTTTGCAAACAGAGAAGTGAGACCTTACTAGACCATGGGGCCTGATGACGTGTTAATCAAAGCTACCTGAAAGAAGTTGCAAAACTTACTATTTTAGGCTGTCTATCTGGATAGAAGCAGTAGTTCCTACAGGCTTGCTGTATTCTGAACCATAAGAGCTCAGTACATAAAAATGATTTTATTTTAAAAGGCTGGAAAATTCAAAATAATTTGTCATTGGTGTAAGAACAGTAACAAGTGTTACAACAAGCTTTAGTTGAGCTAGTTGCACTTGGTTTAGACTTGGGAGGATGCATGCAGAGGTTACTGGGAGGTTACTTTAACTTTGCTGCATGCTGGATGGTATTTCTACAGAGCAGCTACAGAAATGATATGTTGAGCAGTTTGCCTTAACCTGACCCAAATTTAACATAAAAAATTTCATTGGCTATACCCTGGCTTCCCACACCACCCAGGGGGAAGCTGTGCAAATGAACTGCCAAGCTGCCACAAAGTAGAGAGTGACATCTCGTGGCCAGATCCCTCAGCTGGTTCTGTCTCTGTTCTAAAATAATGCTGTTTGTTGCTATTTGTAGCATCATTGAGACTTGATCAGTTACCCATCAATCAAACATTCATGCTTCGATTACTTTTCAGTGGGAGTGGTAAATGGCACTGTATGCTTTTCTGAAATGACAATAGATTTCTCTTCCTTTTCTGGGCTTTTTTAACATGCTTTGATTATATTTATATACGTATTTTTAAATATCACTGTATAGATACTGTGCAAAACTAAAGCTGGCTACCGAATTAGTATCTCAAGGTACCTACTTGCAGTCTTATTTAATTGAGCTCACTGAGAATTTGAAACCAGGCACCTAGGGAGGTATCTGCTTGTAAGATTGTATTGGCCTCCTGGACAGATCTAGCAGTGGTTCATGATACTGGTCTTAAATATTGGTTAATAAAACTGATTTTGTCTTCTTGGTGGTTTGTTTTTTCCCTCTCCAACAAGTTGCAAAGGATAATTTCTTTATGGTATTTTGATTTAATCCCTTTTATCAGACTATTGGGGTGTTTTTTTCTCTTGTTTTATTTTAGTGCAGTGGCAGTAAGGTAGAAGAAGGTGATCACATGTCTTTTTCCCAACACTTCCTGCAGAAATGGTGTGGAGAGTGGTGTGATAGTTGCCATTGCATGTTGGGGGTTTTTTTCACCTTTCTGGTTAGCTTCAAAGGTACATTCTTCAATAGCAAATTTGAGGGGTTATGTGAACGGGTAAAAACTTCTCTCCAGGCAGTTTCATTCATTGTAATGACAGAGATGGTTTTTTGTACTCTTCATTTTGGAATGCCAGCCTTTTGTTTATTTAATTTATTTCTTAAAAAAATGAAAAGAAGTGAGAAAGTGCTCAAACATTTCATCACAAGAGGTCGCTCAGTAGCTATTGCTGAGGCAGGAAAATTAAAGGCTGAAGTAGACAGAAAGTATGGTCTCTTTCTGTGCATATGGAGATGCTTTAAAATAGTCTGAAAATTAAAAACTGAACTGAACGTGAAAAAAAAATAGAATTCAGATGCCTATCTTTCTACTGCCATTGGCATTCCATGCAAAATAAAAAGTTACCTGTTATATCATACCTTTTAAAAAAATTGAAATTCTGAATTTCTAGTGTGTAGCAACTTCCAGGAGGTCAGTGTGCATTTGTTTTACCTTATCACAGAACATGAACATTCTTTAGTTCTTTTTCCTTTATATGCTATATATTGTTGTCATTGCAATTATTAATTTGGATCAGGAATCTGTTTTTTTTCTATACAGACAGTACAGCATATGTGTGCTATAGTAATACTCTGCTGAATAGTGTTGTTGGTGATCTTTTGTGCGTGTCTGTTATAGTTTTGTTAGAAATGTAGTAGCAGAAAGAATCAACTTCTTACAATAATTTTATTTTTTGTGTAACTCATAGATTATGTGTTCATTTAAAAGACAAATTGTATATGCAGTTATTCAGAGCATTTCTTAGAATACCAAATCTTGAGGCTGAGCCAGTACTTTCTGTTGCAATGGAAGAAGATAAATGTTGGGAGTATGATCAGGTTCTGGGTCTAAAAGAGCAAGAAGATAGCAGAGATGAGCTATAAATTATAAATGAAAGTGTATTTCAAGGAAGTTTTCTAAATAAATTGCAAAACCAGTACTTTAAAAGAAAAAAGCCACACCAGAAAACAACACAAAAACCAACCCAGAAAAACCAAATCCCCCCTGCCACCATTTTTAAAGTCCTTTATTTAAATGAAGTTAAAGGAGAATGGTGGATTGGATGGGGTTTGAGCAACTGGTCTTGTGAAAGGTGCCCATGGCTGGAGAGTTGGAACCAGATGATGTGCAAGATCCCTTTCAACCCAAACCATTCTGTGATTCTGTGAAAGCATAGCCCTGGCTTTACTGAGGAAGAAAGGTGTAAGACTGAAAGTGTCACAGAGTGTCTGAGGTTAGGCATCCGAAAATGATTGCCTGATGGATTCCAGCAGAAACTTATTTTGGCAAATCAGGCCTCCTACTGAGCTGCTGAAGTATAGATGGTTTTAGGATGCACATTGCATGTTTAATTTCCACCATGTTTGACTGGGTTTTTTCAAAAGGTGTATGTCTCATTCTTTTGGAATGAGATTTCCAGAGTTTTTTTCTTCTTCCTATATTTTGTATCTGTATTAGTTTGGAAAATATTGATTGCTATTAAGTGTGGTTCTTCACAGAAAAGAAATCAGACAATCCTCTTCCAGCCTTTGGTTCTTTTTCAGTGGGTAAGAAAATAGATATTCTCTTTTCCTCCTCAGATTTATTTATTGTGGACTCTCCATCAAAGGATTTCCAAGATAGAAAACACTCAATTGCTCTTTCTGCTGAGAATGTTTTGTTTGCATTAGCAATAAATAATGAATCACTTTGCAGATCAACCCTTGAAGTACTATTGCTATTTTGACAACTTGGATTAGCTAGTGCTCCTTCTTTTTATGAAGGTTTATCCTGCCAAGACATTCTTTGAATACTGATAATGTTGATCCTCTTGCCAGTATGGTTATGTTAGAAAGAGGTATTTTTCTTCTTTCATCACCGTGTTCCTTGAAAGCATATTGAATAATGAGACAGCCAAATGGAAATAATTTACATGAGTATTCAGCAAGTTTATTTAAAGTTAGTTATCTGAAGGCGTGTTAAGAATATTTCAAAGTCAGCTACTGCTTAAACTGCCTCAAACCCTTCAGCCCCAAATGCTGTGTTCTAGCAACCTTTGAGGTCTGCCTGTGTTTTACCCTAGGTGGTAAAACACAGCTTTTAGTATTTCAGCTTTTCTCTGGATCTGCAGTGTTGACACTCTTCTCGGTTTAGTAAGAGTATCCCTCAGCTCAGTCTCTACAAACCACTGATGTTGAAGAAATGCCCTTCTGTTTTGTAAAACTTATGATATGGAATGCTTTTATTCTGTTTCAATTGCCTTTATTCCACAAATGCCAAAATAAGAAAGGACACTCAGTAACTATACCTATTTTAATGATATCAGATATAGAAGAGCCAAAAAAAATTTCAGCAACAGATGGTTTAGATGGTGCCTATCAGCAGGTCATACCATGCACAACTGGTCCCATGTCTTGTGCAAAGTACAAGATGGGCCGTAAGTAGGCTCAGTAAATTTTCCGGTTCCTGTTGAGGAAAACTTAGAATAAGTGAATATTTTTTCCCCATTTTTGTTTTTTTTTTAAGCATTCTTATGTTTTTCACACATAACATTTTGAAACTTGGTCACACACAGTTCTGCCTAGAACTGTTTCTTGTTTGTTTCTTAAGGGAGTCACGAGTCAGAACTTTGGATGCAAGGTCCATTTAAAAAGTCTTATAATAACTGTGTGTGGTATTCTTCCCCAAAATCCCTTTTGTTGGTAGTGTTGACTTAAAGGATGCCATCTTCATGTTTTCTTTACAGTAAGTCTCCTCTATTTTCCAAAGCTGCATAATCTTAGCCAACAGTTTGTATGAAATAATCCAAATCCAGGGGTTTTTTCTATGTCCCTGTCCTCTGTAATAAGTGTGGGTTTTTTGAGATTGAGTGTGTTAGGTAAATTTACCATTTTTAATAGTGTCAATATACTTTGCATTCACTCGTACTTCCAAACTTCGCTGAAGCTGTATGTTGAAAAGAAATCTGAATTGAGCAGAAATAGCAGCACAGAAAGTCCATCTTGAGTTGAAGAGGCTACTCTGTTTAATGTAATGATGATGAATGAAATCCCTCCCTAATCTGTGTGTTTTAAAACATAAAGAGGAATTATGATTAAGAATCTGCAGTGCTCTGCACCCAGCATGCTTCCATGCTAACCTGGAATACAGCTCAGTCTTTGCTTCTGTTCGTTTTTCAGTGGCTTTGCTGAGAAAGCCAAACAGAGAGTTAATTATGGTGTTTTTTTGTGCTGAGGACACCTGTCCACTAGGAAATACGCTGAGACCCTCAACTCAATTTACATCAGCCAGAGAACAGCTGCCAGATGGTAACTACTTTTGGTCACTACCAACCTGGTTGAATTTGAACTGGTGACCTAGAGGTGAAATGCTTTATATCCTATTACTAATTCCTTGAGGTTTCCAGTTTCTCATCCATCACTTTTTTCAAATGACAGCACAGTATATGTCTAAAATCTCAAAACAATTACTGTTTCACACATGCAGTGTGTGTTGCAGAATCTGAGATGTGCCTTTGCAAGGCTTTTGCACTCACACTGTAGGCTTAGAAAGGTTAGTGGAAAAAAAATATTCCAAAACTGCATGGGAATTTTCCCTCTTCTGTAGCAAAGTACTTTTGTCACTGTTATGTATGTAATTTTTGTTAACTGTTGTTTTACAAAAGGCTTTTAAACTTCACTTTCTAATGTAATTCACTGTGATGTTGTTTCCTGAAACACAGTTTTGGATTGGAAACTGGGTTTTGACAGTAGTATAATTGTTTAGGAGGCTTTATTTATTTATTTTTTCCTCCTGCTGGAGAAGTGGAATTTAATAGAATCTTAGAGTTGGAAGGGACCCCCAAGGATCATTGAGTCCAGCTGCTGACCCCTGCACAGGACACCCCAAGAATCCCACCGTGGGCCTGAGAACATTGTCCAAATGCTTCTGGAGCTCTGTCATTCTTGGTGCTGTGACCACAGGCCTGGGGAGCTGTTCCAGTGCCGAGCCACTCTCTGGGATAATGTACTTTTTCATAGAATCAGAGAATCATTAAGGTTGGAAAAGACCTCCAAGAGCTTCAAGTCCAACCTTTGACCAAATACCACCATGCCTGCTAAACCATCTTATTAAGTGCCACATCTACTCAGTGTTTGAATACTTCCTGGGATGGTGACTCCACCATTTCCCAGGGGAGCCTTTTTCAATTCTTAACCACTCATTCAGTGAAGAAATTTTTCCTAACACCTAACCTGGACCTCCGTGCAGTACGTTGAAGCCATTTTCCCTTGTCCTGTTCTGGTTGCCTGGGAGAAGAGCCTGACCTCTACCTGGCTACAGCCTCCTGTCAGGTAGTGAGCAATAAGATCACCTCTGAGCCTCCCTTTCTCCAGGCTAAACACCCCCAGCTCCCCCAGGCTCTCCTCACCACACTTGTGTCATAACTTCATTGTCCTTTTCTGGGCACACTCCAGAACCTACATGTCTTTCTTGTAGCAAGGGGCCCAAAACTGCACACAGGACTTGGGGTGTGGCCTTGCCAGTGCTGAGAACAGGAGGACAATTATTTCCCTGGTCCTGCTGGCTACACTATTCCTAATAGAGAGCAGGATGCCATTGATCTTCTTGGCCACCTTGGCACATGCTGGCTCATGTTCAGCTGCTGTCAACCAGCACCCCCAGGTCCTTTTCCACTGAGCACCTTAACAGCCACTCTTCCCCCAGGCTGTAGTGCTGCAGGGAATTGTTGTGATCCAGGTTCAGGACCTGGTACTTCACCTTGTTGAACCTCATACTACTGGCCTTGGCCTATCAATTCAGCCTGTCCAGATCCCTCTGCAGAGCCTTCCTGGTCTTCTAGCAGATCAACACTCCCACCCAGCTTGGTGTTGCCTGCAAACTGACTGAGGGTGCACGTGATCCACTTCTCCAGATCATTGGCAAAGATATTAAGCAGGCCTGGCCCTGATACTGAGCCCTGGAGAACACCAGTAGTGACCAGCTGCCAACTGGATTTAACTCCATTCACTACCATTGTCTGGGCTTGGCCATCCAGACAGAGTGCATCCAAGAAGAGTACACCTATCCAAGCCATGGGCTACCAGTTTCTCCAGGAGAATGCTGTGGGAGAAAGTGTCCAGGACTTAACTGAAGTTTAGGTTACATCCACAGCCTTCCCCTCATCTACTGGATGGGTCACCTGGTCATAAGAGGAGATCAGGTTCCCTGAACTCCCATGGCTGAAAATGTGTGGTTAAAGCAATCAAAAAACACATGACTCTTAATAGTCTTTGGCATTCTTGAAAGGCTTTGAAGACAGGTGTTACCAGATGAAGATCCTTGGCTCCTTGTAATATCTGTTAGCTCCTCTCCTAACTTACCTCCTAACTCCTAAATCCAAGCATTTCCCTACTGTGTCATGCTCAAGAAAGTATTTTCTTTGACAGGGTGTTCTCGTATCATAAAAGGGCAATCTGAATAAGGGACACCCTGGAATTTGTAACATTAACAGCACTGGAATATGACTGTCTTTCAACAAATCCCATTGATAGCTCTTATATCCCATGCCCATGGGGTAGACAGGTATGTAGCTGCATTCTGGTGAGGGGGAAAACTCAAGGGTGCCTTGAGTTTCTCCAGGGCATATCTCCACTGGTAGTTGTCCCAGCATCACAAAATGGGACTGATTCCTTAGGGGTGAGTATAAAATATCTAGGAATATAATTGATTAGTTGCTTAATTTTTTTATAAGCTAGATCGAAAAACCGTTGTGATTTTGATTTTCAAGGGCAGTTTATGTAAGGGTTCCCTTTTAATGAGGTAACTTCCCATTGCCTTTAACAGGACACCAGTTAGGGCGTGGACCTGAAAAACATTATCGCTTTTCAAGGCTGGCATTCTAAAGACTGTGGTGAAGACTCTGTATTAATCAGTTTTGGTGTTAACAGATGGGTTTTCTTCTACTGCAGAGAATGTGCCAGCCCTTGGAGCTGGCTGTCTGTGCATCATTAAGATGAAGAGCTTATGGTCATTGTACAAGATGATATGCTTTTGTTTCCCTTGGGCCCAATTCAAACTTGGTACATTGCTGCCTGTCTTTGTGTGTGTTTTTATACTCTTAACAGGTAGGCAGTGATGCTTTCAACTGAAGCCTAGTAAGCTATTAGGTTTTAAGTCAAGAAGCCAAGGAACATACTGGCCCAGAGTTATCTGCAGTGAGATCTCAGAAGCCAGGGCAAAAGGATTTTTGAAGCATGTAGCACAAAATTAGAGAGACTGTGAAATGCAGTTCTGTTTTACAGAGCTTACTCAAGTTACATTACCAGCCTGCAGCTCATGTACAACTCCTTGCTTAACTAGACTTTTACACCCTCAAACTCTATTGCAGGGTGAATAATATGACTCTCATGAAATAAAAAAAAAGAAAATAGGTGGGGTTTCCGTAGTAAAAGTCTACTTTAAATTACTGCCTTTATGTAATACTAAGGTAAATGGAATGAGTCAGTTTAACTTGTAGCATCATAGTTGTGCTGAAGTAGCCACAGTTCAAAATAGCATCCAGTCCTAGCTCTTAATTAAAATTTTCCTTTTATCTGGGACTGCAAATCACTGTAGCTGCAGTTAGAAATTTTAAAATATGAAGGATAGTTAG
Source organism: Petroica traversi (assembly GCA_025920805.1). Classification (NCBI taxonomy): domain Eukaryota; kingdom Metazoa; phylum Chordata; class Aves; order Passeriformes; family Petroicidae; genus Petroica; species Petroica traversi. Next base: position 2,915,554 of record JAHLSL010000055.1, read on the forward strand.
AGATGCAGAGTGACTGGGTTTTTTTCCCCTCTGTTCTTCCTTGGGGTCTTTGAAGAAACAAATACTGAGCAGCTCTTAATTCTCTCCAGTACTGTATAGCAGGGACCCCAGTGGAAAGAGGTTACACAGTCTTTCTACACACTTTTTGCATTTTTCAAGGAATCCTTCTGCGCTATATGTGTTCATCCTGAAATAACAGATACCTAGTCCATGTGTGCATGCAGTCATAGGATCATTTAGGTTGCAGTGTAGATTGTCATCCTCCACAAAAGTATACCTGTGTCCTAGAGCTGCATGGGGTGGAGAAATAGGTACACACAGCACACACATAATTCTGCATATGTGCAATAGGTTTTATATGCGTTACGACATTTTGTAAGATCTGGATCGTGCAGTCCCCTTCAATGAAACAGAGAGGTGGGATATATTTGGCTAACTCTTGCAGAACCTAAGATGGGCCATATGTAATAATATATCTTTGAGTGGGCTGTTTCTGCAGCGTCATCATACTGACTAGAGTCAGATTCTTCCTTGGCTCATCCTGGACACCCGCTTTATATGACCTAGAAAAAAAATATGGGGGGTGTGTGAGGGGTGTATTTTTAGCTAAACTAAAGGGTATAAGCAAGGTTAAAAAAATAGGATATACAGGAACCTCATAGCAACACTTTCCAAAATAAATGAAATGGAACAGGCATTGTTTCTGTAATTTATTTTAATGCCTGTTAATGCATCGGGGGAATCTAGAAAAATAATTTTCTGTAAATTACAAACTCTTCCTAAGTTGTTGCTTCATAATGTGCAGTCAGGGCTAAAAATGAATACACACTCTATTCTGTCTTTATATAGTATAGAAACTTAGGAGTTGCATGGCCTCTTTAGTTTGTAGGCTTTAACCTGCAGTAGTAACTATTTCCTAAAATTGTGTCTGTAGTACTGAGTATAAATATCTGGTGAGTATATGGCTATTTAAAAAAATGAATCTGAACCTATTACAGTATCTACTTTTAGCAAGTTCACATTTAATAAATTCTCATTTTCTACAGCTTTCTTAAAACCACCTTATTCAAGTGATCTTTTCACAGTTCTGAGTATCAGCCATTGAAGCAGGTCAAGCTGTGCAATAATCTTGCATTAATCAGCAGCTAAGATTTATATCTGTACCTGCAGCATCACACTAGGATACCCTAAAATAAACAGCATGATGTTTATATTAGTCATGTAGCAAGTGTCTTTCTCAGTTTGGTCACATGCATTTAATTTAAAATATATCCAGTAAAGAAAAAAATCACTTGGCACTTTCTGTTTCCATTTTAAGTAATCAATTTTAAAATAGAAGCAGTACAGGATATGTTTTATAAGAGGAGCTATAAAGAAGAGGACAGATTCTTTCATCACTCCAGAATGTCTTTGAGGAGGCTTAGAGCAGGTGTAGAGGAGAGAGGCTGAGAGACAGCCCCGGGCTGTCCTTTGCCTCTGCCTGCTCTGGAGCATGGGGGAGCTCCCTGCCAGAGCTGTGGACACCCAGCCCATGACTCTGCTTGCTTGTTTCTCCTTCTCTTTTTCTGTTTGCTGCCCTCCCTGATGTAAATTGTGTTTTATGCTTGAGAGGTTCACCTCACTGTAGGATAACTGAACTCTGATCCAGCATATGCAAAGGGCTGTCAGGCTGCTCAATAACAGATTAATTAAATTCAGGCAGGGCTAAAAGGCCCCACTTCACAAATGCTGCAGAATGCACATGGAACTGGAAAATTAAAGATTTGAGGAATAATTTAGAGTCAACAGTCTCAAAGCTTTACAATTCCACCTGTCCTGTAGGAAGGGAATATCATATTACAGGAGCACCGTGTTCTTCTGTGGAATTCACCCCTGAAGGCCAGCAAATATCCCACTGGACAGGTGGATTTTTAAGGCTATGTATTGCATTTCTTGAGATGTGTGCATGTGTATTTTTTGCTCTCTCGCCATCCTTTCACATAACATCCTGTACTTGAATACTATGAGCTCATTTTGACTTTATTGGACACCTAGTGCCTACTGAAAGTATAAATTTTAACAGCACTGGAACATCCAATTTAAAATGCAACTTGCTGCATTATTTTTCCTTTTGTGTTTAAAGGTTGCCCATTGAATACACTGAGGCACCTAATAGTGGCAAGAATGAAGTAGACTAGAGTGTAGCACTCTAAGTTGCCTAGAGGCAGAAAACAATCCCCAGATAACATTTTTAATGTTGATACACTGCAATTAAAGTCAGCAGATTCAGAGTTAAATTTGTGACTATTTGGTATAGGACTTCTCATTAGTGATAGACAAAATTTCACCTTCCAAAATAGCTAATACCTTCTGTATTTGTAAGTGGACTTGACAAGTAACTTGTTTTGCAAGTTGCAGTTCATATTGCCTTACTGTATTTATTAAGTCATTGTAATAATATTTCAAGACTTGTAGCTAACACAGCAGGTATTCCTTGTTCCTTCTAACTTGTACGAAGTTTTCATTAAATAACTGTTTTCCTAATACATAGTTCCTTAGAAGCTGCTTTTCTTTCTAAATGGCAGGCTTGTCACAGACCTGGAGTATCCAGGTGAGAGCTATGGATGGACAGCTAATAGCCTGATCTCAGCCTAAATAGCCTCTTTGGTATAAGTAACATAAGCATTGGAGTGCCCACCTTCAAATGGTGACCTGCCTGTGAGAGACATGTCATAAACCCTCACTTTAACTGCTCAGTTAAAGCACAAGGCCCACTACAGTATATCTAAGAGGAGAAGTAGTATTTGTTTTGATTTGGTTTTAACAGTCGCTCTCAGGTACAGAAATCTGGAAAAGCCACAAAACATCCATGAATTCAAGCTTTGCTTAGTTTTCCAGTTTGCTGTGTGTCTAGATCAGTAACACAATATGAGAAGACGTGTCAAAAGGTACCATATCGAGTCTGTTAACACTGAAAGTTGTGATTTTCAGGGGGTCAAGGTACAGAATGTTACATATACAGTGTGTGTGCAGTTGCATATGCGTGTTCATAGATATGACATGAGTTCAACAAATATAATGTCAAAAATTTGACTCTGTGCCATTTGTTTCAGGCAGTTATTTGGCAGAAGACCAGGGTGTCAGATCACAAAATGGCCTGTATGTCAGTTCTGGGAACAGCCGTTATGAGCAGTATGGTACCTTTTCAACACTGCTGCGAATATCCTGAGGTGAGTTTAAACTTCCTTCTCCCAAATTCACTTCAGGTCTGTCAATGAAGACAGTTAAAGAAATAGTCAGAAAGAAGGAGATTTCAAAAAATAAAATGCGTCTCCAGATTGACATCTGATTAATGAATTTGATTCTATTACTGTCCTCTCCGTGAAATTAATTGGTTTGGTGATTGAAAATCCACTCCAAGAATCATCTCGTCAGGACTCATGTGGCACTGATCAAATGGCAGTAAAAACAGTTGTGATGACAAATGCAGAATTGCTGATTGCTCAGAGCTGTCTCAGTTGGGATTCCTAGCCCACAGGCAGGTTGTGCTCTGATTAATATCTAAGCATTTAGATCATTCTCATCTTCATGGCCTCCTAGCCTTGTAGTCTAAAGAGTATCTCCTCAATTTCAGTGAGGGCACCTGAGCAGCGTAAGAAACACATACTTAGAAGGGCAAGTTATGCAAACTTTCCATGAAACATGTATTTCAAGGAAATACTTTCTAGTTTTCAAAAAATTCAGTGTTCTTGGCTTCTTTGCCCCTTCTAAAAATGAGGGAATTCTCCATGATGCCCTCCTTTGTCTAACATTTTCAAAAATGTCTTACTCTGCTTCTGTTTTTGTTGGAGACATTTTTATTAAAGGGGGATCTTACTACTTTGGAACCTTCTACGCTGCATTTTCCTGTATCATGTCATAATAAACCTTGACAGGATGAGATAAATCGCCTTAAAGTCACAGTGGCTCTTAGACACTGCTTACCAATGCTGCATTCAGCATGGGGCTTAATAATACTGTTCAGACTTTAAAGTGTGACTGTTTATATGTGCAGTTTAATAGCATTATTCAGGCTTAAATCTTGAGTTTGCCAGAATGTTTTTATGCATGCAGTAAAATAAGGGGGAACGAAGCAAAGTCACTTCTTCTGCTTTACAAAGTTTTGGTTGTTTGTATCTGAACAGAACATCCAGAGCTATTCTTACCTGAATGTAGTGCAGGGGGCTCCAAAGGCAACATAAGGGGGTGTTTAGAAGGGACTAGCTTGGAGGAGGCACTCAGGTTCTCACATTACTTCTCTGCTGTATCGTGAGGCATCCATATTCCTTGAATAGAAGTTGGGGAACATTCCATCTCTCTCTCTCTCTCTCTCTCTAAATAGTGTGTAAAATAGCATGTGCATCATTTATAGGTGTATAAGTGACCCACGCATAATGTCGACGTTCAGAAACGGTGGACATTTCTAAACTAGGCAGCCAAACGCTATGAAGTGACAGAGTTAAGTTGCCTGTGTAATCATTTTTTCCTCCCTTGTGTGCAGGTGTTGGAACAGGTATTTAAAGCATATTCTGCTTTTTTTCTTCCCATTAGGTCCATGTCTGATTTGCTATACAGACCAGAGGGCAGCTATTGTGTAGCTTTGTGCTCTTTTGCTGCAAGGTCTGCTCTGAAGGCAAAACTAATCTTGCTGTTCCTTACTTCAGAGTTACAACTTCTTGATCAAGTGAACCAGGGATTTTAAAGACTGGTCTTCTTGACAACATCTCCACTATGAACAATGAATGAAACAGGAGCACATTTCAAATTAGATTTAAAGCATGCAAACTCAGGAGCTATTTGCAAAATAAAAAGAAACCTAAGAAAATAAAGAACTGATACAACTTTTTACATGTACAAGACAGTATTTACACCTTTCAGATCCCCAGTCTTGTAAATGGATAGAATTATTTGGGCTGAAAACTTTCACACAGGAAATTTCCCTAGTGTCTTCTTTTCCTATGAAGGTTAAGTTTAGCAGCTACATGTGCCACTTGGAGAAAGATAAATAATAAAGGAAAGATATTCTGCTGTTCACCCATCACAGATATATTTTAATATATTACAAGTTAGTGTTTTTATTCAAATATTAATTTTAAAAACAGTGGATCTAGTTTGAAAGCAAAGTTTCATTAATATTTTCCAGTCTCTATAATTTTGTCTTTATACTTCATATACTTTCATATATGAAAATTCTACTAAGACTAGATTTATAAATTGTAGAAACTTTAATGTACATACTGATATTCTGCATGGCTGTAAATAGTAACAGCAGTCAACCATTTCTAAATCAGGCAACTTGTTAAATGATTTTTAGAGACTTTTGGTTTTGCTTTAGTGTTTTCTGTACATAAAACTATTTTTTATGTGCAAGACTTGTACTAATTTGTGAATTAGTAAAAGAGCTTGAAGTGTAGAGGAGAGACATTGAGGATGTGCTAAAGTTACAGAATAAAATCTGAAAGTGCTGCATGTTGTTTTCTCATAATTATCCAGCAGATACTTGACACCTCTTCAATTTGACCAGTGGTGTTTGGTTCTGTGTGATGCTGCTGACCAGAACATGCCAGCTTTAGCACAGAATGCTTGGTACAAGGTCAGGAGGGCATAAGGGAGCACATGAGCAGATAGCTACATGACGTAGATGAATGGGAAGGGTAGGCCAAATCCCATGGATCTTAAATTCCATTTCAAATGCGTGATAATTTGGATTATAGTAAATACAAGGGGTTCTGCCAAAAGCAGAGCTTATGAGGACTCATTTGTATGTTCAGTGATTTACTCTGCTACCAGAACATTCTCCAGACTTTCCCATATCTCCGAAATCTCCATCCTCATGCTGCCCCAGTGTTCTTTAACCTGTTAGTTTGGGCAGGTGGCAGAGGGCAATGTTTTGGTCTGGATGTCAGTTCTTGCATGCTATTGATTCTTGAATTTTGAAAAGTTAAAATTGCCTTTTCCTTAATAACTTCATTATCTTGAGCTGTCAATTATCACAGGAATTGTGGAAATACATCTTTGGGGTTTCTTCTTCTTTATCTGACTGATTTGAAATCCGACCAACAGTTTCAAAGTTGCTTAGTGAGGTAGAGGGGGAAGAGAGAGGACAGGCAGCACAGGTAATTTGCCTTATTTTGACCTGAAAAAGCCTGTTAAAAGAATCTCAACAGAAAAAACTTAGAACTTGGAGTTCATGTTAGGTACACAAATCATGTGCTGTTTCCAAGGCTCCCTGGCAGTGCTGTGCTCACAGGTTCTGCTGCAGCCTGTGAATCGTGGGTGCTCAGCAGTCTTGAGAGTCAGATGATTTGGATACAGGTGGTGTAGGTAAATTTAGGTGCCCTGAATAAGTGCCCTATGACAGGCTATTTAAGGTGCTCTGTACACAGAAATGGAGGGATTGTGTGTTTTGGGCTTTCCCTGTAGGGGTGTTCACTGCTGCCCTCGGCAGGCTGGGCAGCACTCTGTGCCTTTGGCTTGGACATGGCCTGTGTTGGCAACCCCACGGTCAGCAAGCCAAGAGCTGCTGGCCTGGCTCTCCACAGCCTCAGTTCTAGGCAGCATTCTGCTGCAACTGGCAGTCCAAATGGGAAATATGTCAACAAATTGATCGAGGGAAATAGTCACAAACCCATCTTTCTCAGCCTCCGTTTTTCTTTTTGTTTTTAACTGCCTTTATCTTTGTATATTATAAGTGTCAAGAAGCAGCTGAATGACTTGGACTCCTGTGCAATTTTCTTTTATTATCTCACCTCTATAAAAAAACATTCTGGGTTCTGTAAAAGACTTTTGCACTGTGTTTGTTTTATCATTGCAGATAAATCTTTCTGGATTTCTCCCAAATGCTGAGTCAGACAGTTCCTTGACAAGCCTTTCAAATTCAGAAAGGAGTTTCATTTTTATAAATAACCGGCCAGTTCTTCAGAAGGAAATACTGAAGGTACCATCCTCTAGCTTTTAATTCAAGGCATAGAAATGTGATTTCTCTGAGAACAGAGACACCTAGGCATCTTCAACTTTTTCCCCACATATAATAAGTAAGAGTATTATGGGTGAAGATACTTGCTTTTACAACAGAAAGGCCTTCCACAAGTCTGTCACTGCTGGTGCCTCAGTTCTATTCCATTTGCTGCAGTCAGACCACAGAGCTGTAGGTATTGTTTTTGGCTGTTTAATGAAATGAATTTCAGATGCTCTATGCAAGACACAAGAGTAGTTGATTGATGTAAGCCTGTAGAAATCACCTATGCAATTTCCCATAAGGGAAATTCATGTAGTTTCTTGTAGGAGAGTTCTTCAGTAAAATAGTTTTGATTTTGTCCACTTTCAGCTGTGGGCTTATCAAGCAATTACCCATGCTTTCCCTTTAAATTTGTGTATGCATTGGGTAGAAATGAAAGTGATAGTGCAGCAGCATTGGCTACAGCTAGGCATTGTGTAGGCAGAATTTGATACTCTAGGGTTTCTCTCACTACTGAACCTTGCAGCACTCCACTTGTAGCAACCTTGCTGTCCTAATCCTTGTCATCGCCAGGGAAGAAAATCATGCTCATGCCAAAGTGTTCCTGCAGGTTTTAAAGTGGACACAACAGTACTTTTCAGTTGGCAGGCAAAGCTTTGTAGATGTAAACCCTGAACTGGTGTTGGTATGTTAAATGCTGAGTAAGCATACTACCATACAAAGTAAAAATACAATCCCCTGATTGGAAAACAGGCTGTATATCACTTTTACCTGCATACTATGAGGAACTGGCCTTTTGGTGATTATTCTGGCATATGTGTATATTAGGACCTTCTAAGCATTTCTTTAACTTCAGAAACCAACAAAACCAGCAAACCAGTTATGCTTTTATAATGTCAAATTTTGGTTCTGTGCCTTTTTGCCTATTTTATTGCTTTTACTGACGTCTCTTTATTAAATCAATTTCTAGTTAATCCGACAATACTACAGTCAGGCGACACAAAAGGATTGTGCTCGTTTGTATCCTGTTTTCTTTTTGAATATTACTGTACCTGCCTCTGCCGTGGATGTGAATATAACACCTGATAAAACACAAGTTTTGCTGCATTATAAGGTAATCAAGGTTTTACTCTGTTTTTAGGTTGTCAGTCTTTATATAACCATAATAAAGACCTTGGGACTACCAGAATGTTCAAACATAAACCGTGCCACTGGGCTTTGGGGGGTTTTTTAGTTACATGACAACTTGCCTTTGTTTTGATCAAGATGCACTGAACAGGCTAAGTGGGGGATTCTTCAAAGTTAGTTTCCCATTTGATGTAAAAAAAATTTGATGCTGTCAGATAATTGTGTGTACCACTTTGGTTTCAAATGGCTTTACAGTTAGAGAAGCTAAGTGAAACTGATATGTGGCCCTGCATAAATCTCACGCTTAACTTTATATTTAAACTAAGTAATCACTATTTAAACATCACCATTAAGGTGAGGGTGGGCAGAAGGTGAGTTGATTTCTCATCAAAGCACTATTTTGTCATTATGTGCATAGATTTTAGTGCCACATAAATTAGAAAGGTTGCATTGGTGGTTATTAATGTGCTTATTCGAAGTGAAAATACATAGTCACACCAGTATGTTAATCCTCTTCTTCATGAGAAACTTTTGTATTTGTCTGAGTTACTCCTGTAAATGTACTGCCTGTTAAGTGTCACTTGCATGAAAGTTAACACAGCATTCTTATATTTGATCTAGTTTTCCTTTGGCATTAGAAAAAGAGCTGAAGTTTCTTTTCTGTCTTCTTTTTCCTTTTAAAATTTCCTTCTATTTTTTATGGGTTTGGGTTTTTATCTTGGCCATTTCTATTGCTTGGTGCAAAGTTGATTTGGAGACATGCACCATAAAAGCACCTACACAAACACATTCACAAGAAATTGGCTTTTGCTGGGTGCACCTGTTTTGACTGTTAACTTCTAACTCCATATTAGGTAGGAAAAGCTTTATGTGATACCGATTTAACAGTCAGAACCCTGTTATAAAGAAAGCTTTTAATTGGCTTTGGGATATCAGAGTAAACTGTGAAGCAGAATACATGTCACAAAATATTGGAGGCTGAAAGTGTCCAGGGTCCTTTGGAATGTGCAAATAACTGAAGTGCAGTAATCTGGCCTATTTTGTCTAAAAATTATTCCAAATGAGAGCACTTTGCATATTGTTCTGTATTCTTGGTATCTGGTAGTTACATTTTCAGGTGCACTTGTGTATGTGTATTTTCATTTTTTTTTCCAGGAATCTGTCTTACTTGCAGTTGAAAATGTGTTGAAATCACTGTATGGACCACTACCTGCTGCAGTCCCTGGTGAAAGTAATAAAGCAGATGTTACCTCAGAAGACATGTTTGTTCATAGAACAGACCAAACAGATGTGGCTGTTAATGAAATGGGACCATCTGGAAATGATGAGTTACATGCTCATACTTCATTCCTTTCACTCAGCAGTGATGTGCAAAACTGTCAAGCAGGAAAAAACGCAGAGATCTGCTTAAATCATCAGACAGTTAGTGGTGATAATGTACACAGTTGCCTGGACAAAAGAGAAGTTTCTAAGAGTGATGCCTTTCCAGACAGTTCCTTAAATTTATTGTGTGCAGAGGAGCAGAATGGACAGATGATGGCTGATGTTCAAACTAATAGTGTTGCTGTGGACCCCAAGTCTAAAAAAGCAAATGAGCATCTTTTGAGTTCTGATAATATTGATGAAATGGATAAAAATGAGGAAGCTTTAGTCCCTAAGGACTTACCTGAAATCTCTGCTGATAGTTGGAGTATGGGAAGTGCATTTAAAGACAGTCTGGGAGACAAGCTGGAACCGGTTAAGATTTTGATTCCTGAAGTTGGAGGAATGACTAATAAGCAAAATGAATACACTGGTGAAAAAAGCAGTGATCCACAAAGCTCAAATCAAAGCATAAAGAAAAAAAATGTGATAAGTGAAAAATTTGGACATGTGACGGCTTATGACTTAATTAATAGCAGAATAATAAAGAAACCAAAATCTGCATTTGAATTTTTCACACAAAAATGTCGTCCAGAATTGATAAACGATAATCCAAAGACCAGCATGAATGACATCCTGCTGACAATTGAAGAGCAGTGGAAGAATTTGAGTGAAGAGGAAAAACAGAAGTAAGTTCAGGCCATGTCTTGCTTCTGAATCTGAAAGCTACCAAAGAGTCACTTGTAATGAATTTTAAAAACTGTAACTTCTTGGTTATTTATGAAAATATGGATAACGATTTTTGACTTCTCAAGATCAGAATCATTATTGTGAGTTGTCATGGTTTGCTGTGTGCAGTTGTGCACTGCTGATTGGAAGTAACTCATTTTGCCACTGTGCTGTGCAGCAGTTAGGTTAGGGGACAGCAGGAGTTAGGGACAGTTCTGCTGAGTGGTTATTTAAGGTAACAGGCAAGAAGGTGACTCTTTGAATCCTACAAATTTCTAAGGGCTGGTGCTGCCATGTCACTCTTAATGCATTGTCTTGAAAACCAGCATAGTGATGGATGAGTCACTGGAGAGTTCTTCAGAGGTTTTTCAACTTTTATTACTATAAAGTGAGAATTCTTTTTTAGCAACTTTGGTACTCAAACATTGGGTAAATTCCATTCCTCTAAATTTTGTTTGTATCCCTAACTCAGAATTGTATTTGCAAAACCCAGTCAAATGACACAAGGAATTACTTTTTCCCCTTAACAGCTATTCCATTGCTGTTTCAGAGAGTCTGATTTTTAATCTGTTTCAAACAAGACCAAGTCTCTTCCTAGGCTGCAATCTGAATAGCTAAATTCCATATTTTTCTAAAATGAATTGTTACTGAGTTTTTGAAATCCATCTGCAAGAAAAGGAAATATTTTAGCAAGACATCTGCATTGTTCTGAATATCAGCTCTGTCAGAGTTAAGTGAAACCTTTTCACCTAGCTTCTGATTTACCTAATTTAAAGTTTACTATGCAAGCAACATGCCGCAGTCACAAACACATTCACAGAACGTGTTTTGTCAATTTCAGCATAAGCAGAAATATTAATGTAATAGTAGAAATCTACTCCAATTATATTCATGCTTTTAATGAAATGAAACAAAAGTTTCTGCCAGCTGTTTCAGAAAATTTTAATTTGCTCTGCTTTAGCTTTTGAGATTTCATGGTTGCTTTCCTGGTACAACTGTTATGTTAAAGAGTGTGCCTACAGATTAACTTTGCATTAGTTCAGGAAGGAGAGCTCTCTGGTAATCAAGTTTTCCTTATATGTAGGATTGAATGTAATGTGTTATACACAGTGTATATATATTTGCCTTGTATGTAGGATTGAATCCCATGGGTGTTAAAGGAAATGAAGAATTCATCACTAGTTATCTACAGATATCAGCTTTGCTTTACCTTTCCACTTTTACTCTCTTAAAATTGCCTCAGAGAATAGCAAATAGGAAGAGATACATAGACAGCTTTTGATGCAGAGCAGCCATCCAGAAGGACTTGTGGCAGAGAACATAAGTCTTGCCTCCAGGTACTCTGGATAAATTGGGCCACCTAGAGGTAACAACAAACGTCTATACATCGGGGCAGCCAAGTGCCACAGCTCTGCTTCGTGCATTCCTGCTGCCACAGCCCCACATTTCCTGGGCTCCAGTCCTCTGTCCTTATGTGATAAAATCCTGCCTTGTGCAATGGGTGTGCATGGTTTCAGCCTCTCTGGTTCTCTCTGTGGCCCCTCCATCGGGTCTAAATTAATTTAAATCCCTTTTGGGAATAGTGCAAGCACCAGATGTCTCGCAGTGACATAGGATGGCCTTTTCAAAACAAGCCAGCATTTATTACACAACCGGAATGTCAAATGTTATGGTCTTTAGGTTATAATAGAGGAGGAAAGTTCCGTGCATGTCTGTGCTGGCAGCACTGCATATCCCCCTGCTTTGCAAAGTCACTGGGCTCTTACTTATTACAGCTTGCATATGTTTCCTGCAAATCAGGCTCAGGTGGGAGTGGGAGAAATCCCTCCAAGTGCCATAACAGTGGCAGGAGTAGTTGCCCTGAAGGTGTAGGAAGGTTTCAAAGCTACACATGTTATCATGAGACTAACAAATCACTTTGTCAGCTCTCTGTAGTAATTATTCATGAGTAGATTTGTTCCTTGGGAGAAACATGTTTTCAGGTAGTGTGGTCTTTGCTGTCAGAGTTTGCAACAAATACTTAAATTCAGATTATTTGTCTTACAAGGGCTGAAAGACATATATTAAAAAGGTTTCCTTTTAGTATGCTGATCAGTTTTTTTGGGTTTACGTTGCAAGGGGAGAAGAGTATGTCGTGCGTCCATCTTTCTAGTGAAACCAAAGCTGCCTTTGAAAAGAGACTTCATTCTAGTCTTCCACTCTGTGCTTATACCCAGTTTTGCAAATTTCTTTGACTTTAGGTTTTGTTGCTTCAAAAAAGGATCCTGAATTTGCAGTCTTAATTGGCAGAGCAGAGAAAAGCTGTTCTTGTAGTGCTTGTTGATTATATGTTCAACATGTGTTGATTATATGTGGAAGGATCTTCAGAAAGCAAAGATGTTCCCTCATAGTTTGTGAATATACAATTTTTCTTTGGTTCTGAGCAAATCACTGATATTGATGTATATTAATTTGGAAAATGCTTACAATCAAATTTTGTAAGACTAGAATTTTTCTGGTGGTAGCCTAAACTGGCAGAAAATTTGGACTTTATTTGGAAGTGCTTTCGTTTTGGATTATCATTGATTACTGAAAGCTCAGTTCTCTTATACTTAGTTTTCTGCATTGCTGTTAGGTCTGTTCAAAACAAAGTATTTATTGATCTGGTCAAAACTGTAAATGAATTTGAGATTAAAAAAAATTCTGTTCAAGTGATTTCATCCTTCATTTTAAACGGAGCAGATGTTTTTTATCTTAATGTTTGCTCCATATTTTCTAGGACGTGATTTATTGCAAGAAACTATTTAAGCTGACTTTTTTAGTTAACTAAATATTGGTACCATATGTGAATGCTAGCACATCATAATTAATTGCAAATGGTGACCCTTTTGTTGACCTTAATTTTCCAGCATGCATACACATAATTGAATCAAACTGTTCCAGCAAGTAGCAATAAATAAATATGACCAGCTAAAATACTTATTTCCAATACTAACAAATGATAGTAATACTTTTTTGTTTTGTTTTGTTTTAATTTAAGATTAGACTGGTTTGAATTACCTTCTAGAATTCAGAATATTAAATAAGGGCAAAAAGAGGGAGTTCAGCAAATTACACCCTTTGCTTTCAGAAAAGTAAAATTCATATGCAGTAGACAAACATAAACCTGGGACCTATAAAAGTTTAGCTGTCTGCCTGACATTTATAAACTCATTAAGAATCCATTCATGTTGATGAGGTTTAGTATGTAGTAATGTTTTAACCATTTAGACAGCATTTAGGAGTAGTATTTTTATTGACTGTTTTTGAAAAATCTGTAATATTAATTATTAGTTACAGAATTCTGTGATAATGATACATATTCTGTGTTCTTACACTTTATCTGCTTAATTTTAGGCCATTTGAAATCGAATATGCTTTTATTAAGTAAGACCTGGGGATTGAGAAATTACTCAAACTGCAAAGTCCTGCCAGCCACACTGCCTCCCCTGGAAGGCTGTAGAGCTCTAGAAGCTTAAATGACTTTGTGAATTGAGCTGGATGTTCCTCTGACAAAAAACTCCATCCAAACCTCTATATTAGATTGCAGGTGAAACAAGGGACTGAGGTGAAGAGAACCTTGCTATAGATCTTTATATGATGCAGTGTATTCCTTACAGAATAGCTCCTCCCCCTTACAGTAATTCAGCTTTTGCTGACTGTCTTGATGAAGGAAAATGTCCAGCTTGTGTTCAAGGTGTGATGTAACAGAGGCACAGTCGACATCTCTATCGCAGTGGGCAGCATCTTGATGTGGGTACTTGAATGGACCATGGATGTGGTTCTTGGCTGTTGGAATGGTTACCTTGCCTTCTGCTTGTAGTGTCTTAGGGGTTGGGGTCTGGAGCTTTTTATCTGCTGATGCTACTGGTCTGTTTTCTCCTTTAAGTTATGAAATAAAAGCCACTAAGGACCGGGAACGGTATAACAGAGATGTCAAGAAAGCAAATGCACAGCCAATTCACCGACCAGCAAAGGAGACAGAAAAACACAAATCCAAGCTAAAGAGTTCTGCATCTGACCAGCAGAAGCTTGACAAGATATTCCATGACCAGATTGAAAAGAAGGGGAAACTGGAACAACCAGTGAAAACCGTGACAGTGCCTTTTTCTCTGAGTTCCTGTAGACGTCACCTTCAGAGACAAGTGAAAAATGTTTCAGATGAACATGAGCTTTTCGTGATCCGTCGTCAGAGTTTTCCTGATGTCTGGATACTTGCTACTGAAAAAAATGTAAAGTTGCTGAATCCATATAGATTGGAAGAGGCCCTGCTATGTAAGAGATTGTTGAAGAACCATAAACTTCCAACAGAGAAACTGGACAATCCAATTGTGCTAACAGACAGGTATAGTACTATTGAGCAAAAATGTATATGTAACTTGAAGCATCATTTGATAATTATTTACAGTGAACTCTGGCAAGGCCCTTTTTGCTAATGCTGTGCTCAAATTGCTTTTTCAAAATACTTTTAAAAATCTTGATCACTCCTTATCACTTGCTATCTTTTTCTGTGGTCTTTGCACTCTTGTAATTTTCACAAAAGGGATGTTGGTTTTTAACAGTTTGGGTATTCTTTTTTTTTTTTAGTCTTTTTGATGGATCTCAGTATATGGCTGCTCTTTATAAAATGCCGAAGAAATACCAGAGTTTCCATGGATCAGGTTATTTGTCAGATCCAAGGCTTGTAGCAAATGGATTCCAAATAAAAGTGATAGAAGGTATGATGGTTTTAAAATCTATAGATGCATTGGAGCTTGTTTCTTATGATTTAATGATTTAGATTATTGTTAATGTGGATCATGTTATTCTGCATCACCTTGTCTTTTAAAACATTAGCATCTTGGTTTCCTTAACATTTCTTGGCAAAAAATGTAATCTGCAGAGAACCCTGAGTAATGGAAACTGATGACTAAACAGAAAATTTTAATAGTACTTCAGAGAATGCTCTGAAATCCATGTTTTTCTCACTTCTTTCTTCTATGCTCAATGCCCATATCCTTAAATGCCATTTTGGCATAATTTAGATTAAACTGGTAATAATTCCTTAGCTCAGGCACCTTCTTCTAATTGTGTTACTTGCAGAAGGTTCTGCAAGTCTGTGCTTTAGCTGACTGCTCCTGTACTGCTGAGCAGTTGAGGAGGTCCAGTGAGGAGCTAGATCCTGGTTAACGTTGTACTTTCCTATCAAAATTGTAACATAGAGCCTAAATGGGCCAACAGAGAGATGGCCATAGTATCACCACCCTTTTCTCGAAGTTTGATCTGAACATATTTTGAGGGAGTATACTTTTCAGTACCTTTCTGTTGATCACAGAATAAATGCATTTCATATAAGATTCTTTTACCCAATCGAGAGCTCAAATGTTTTTACGTCTTTCTGAAGAATGATTTCTAGGGATGCGTTGGAAACACAGGGACAACCCAGTGTTGGTTCTGCAGATCATGAATTCTGTAGCAGAATTCCAAGAAAAGCAAACGTCTTGGGGGGATAGCACCTAGCTGACAGCTCAGGGAAAAGATTGGCCATAAGAGCTGTTAGAAATGCTATAGCTTCATGTGTTACAGATCCCCACATATGTACAGTGATGACAGATGCACTGTAACATATGGGATCTTTTAAGGGTAGGTACAAAAAAAGGATGTAGACCAACTCCTTCACTCAGAGCGTGGCTCTTGGGAAGAACAGAGCCAAAGCTGTTTTCCTTACTGGAACATACACAGCAAAAACAATGAAACTTCTTTTTGACTGATTAAATCTCTATGTAAATAACAGCACCTTTGTAGAAGAGGTGTTGATGGTGATAATCATGGAGTGAATGATTAGGGAAATAAAGCATGTACTGTAAGAGGCAGCTCTTACATGGTTTATTCAGACTAGCAGATCAGAAGCTGAGGAGGTCTGTGGTAAGTCCCTAGACAAATATGGGAGAAAAGTATTATGGCTTAGCAGTTTTGCTCACAAACTTTTTTTTTTACCTCCCAGTATTCTAAGTTTGCTCAAAATCTAGTTAGTGTAAACTAGACGTGAATATATTGAATAAGTTTGAAGACAATTTCTTTTTCATCCTGGGTGAAAAGTTTAATTTCTAGTTTATTCCTAGGCAACAGCAGAGAGTTGTTGACCAATCTCGTACTGCAGATGGTTTAACCCAGCCAGCAGCTCAGCCCCACACAGCCACTCATTCACTCTCCCCTCAGCAGGATGGGGGAGAGAATTGGAAGGGTAAAAGTGAGAAAGCTTGTGGGTTGAGATACAAAGACAGTTTAATAGGGTAAGCAAAAGTTGTATACAGAAATTAAACAAAAAGGAACGAATTCACTGCTTCTCATGGGTGGGCAGGTGTTCAGCTATCCCCAGAAAAGCTGGGCTCCATCCCACATAATGGTGATTTGGGAAGACAAAACATCATCATGCCAAACATTTCCCGCTTCCTCCTTCTGCCCCCAGCTCTATGTGCTGAGCTTGATGCCACATGGTCTGGAATATCCCTTTGGTCAGTTGGGTCCAGCTGTGTCCCCTCCCAACTCCTTGTGCACCCCCAGCCCCCTCACTGGTGGGGTGAGGAGCAGAAAGGGCCTTGATGCTGGGTAAGCCCTGCTCAGCTGTAACAAAAACATCCCTGGATTACCAACACTCTTTCATGCACAAATCCAAACCACAGCCCCATGATAGCTACTGTGAACAAAATTGGCTGTCTTGGCCAAAACCAAATGGGAAAGTACTTTTAAGACAGCTCGGTCAGTTTGAGAGCAGCATTGTAATACTATAAGGACTTGACACAGTAACTGGGAAATAGTCTTCCAATCCTGTGTTCCTAAGATGAACATTTTAGAAAATGAAATCTCAAGGAAACTCATTTGGTTTACGGTTAGTAAAAGTGCTTTATGTGCACTGTGGAGGTTGATGAACCGCAGGAATAACCCAGTGAAGAATGGAAATCTAATTCAGTTCTTTGTCCCAGTCTTCTATTTTAACTACTTGAGTGAAAAGTTATTAACATCTGAGTCTTGTCAGTCATATTTAAAAGCTTCTGCTGATGACATTATAGCAGTTACAGCCTCTTTTAATAAAAGAGCATACCACTGCAGAAGGAGGTAGAAATACCAAAAAACAAATGGAATTTCTCCCAGCTTTTTCCATCTGACCCAAGATTTTCTACTTAATACTTAATAAGTTCCTTCTCCTTTTCTTAAATTTGTCCCTGAAATATACTGTCTTCTACAAATACTTATTAGAGCTGATTTTTAGACTTGTGGGTTTTAATTTTTAACATTCCTAATGTGTCCTTCTCTGGGAATTTCACTGTGCAGTTTAAGGTACTTGTAGATACTTGTATAATGTTTACAGAAAGGGACTTAGAGGAGTGATTTGTCCTACTTAGACTTGAGTATTCTCTAGGATTTCACAAGTCTGAGTATGCCAGTTTGTTTCATAAAAAATCCTCCACTATCCTTATAGAAGTTTCACTGTCTGTATTCAGTGTCTGTTTTTGTGGCGTTTTAGAAATTCAGACACATCCCAAAAGAGAGGCATTTGAATGTTTTTTAAGTAGAATTTACGTCAGAAAGGTTTTGTTCTTTTCAGGATATATTGTTATTTTTTTGGGCCAAGGTTCCTACTTTGCGTGGTGGATGGCAAAGTCATGGCTTGCAGTGGGGAGCTCCTTGAATGGAAATGTGCACTTAACCCGTGTTAACTGAAGAGTTTCTCCTAAGCAGCATCCATAGGAGCACACCAGAATCCCATTCTCCATGCACATAACCTTTGTAACTAATTTTTTCCCAACTTTTTTGATTAATTGGATCAGTCCAAGTACTTGCTGTTTCTCAGCTGAACTATCAATTGTTTCTCCCTGACAGGGTCCACTGCAGCATATTCAAAAGTCTTTATTTTCCTTTGGGACTTCAGCCCTGATATGGTCATGTTAGATACTCCTTTCTGACTGCTGATTGATTTGTAATTAATAGACACTTATTGGCCCTTTTTAATAGGCATGGCTTCCTTTTTCATCCCGAGTGCAGTTTTATTTTCTGTAGTAGAAAGTTTACTTTTTCCGACAGTGAGATCCTCTTACGTCACGAGCAAATTTGTTGATTGATTGATTGATTGATTTGTTAAGGTTTGAATTTCAACGTGCAGGTGGTATTTCTGGTAATTTCTTCTGGCAAAGTAACAGCCCTTTCTGTTGATTGATGTGAATAATTCTGTGATGCCATCACTAGCTGTAAGATACCTCCCAAAACAAGAACAAAGGAAATTTAGTTGCTCCAATTCATTGTTCAGTAGTTTTAGTCATAGAAGAGGCTTTCCTTGACCCATGGTGGTCTCTGAAGAAGACTGTTTGTCTACTGATTATTTGTTTAAATCTCAACAGATATTCTCTTACCAAAGAAGAAGAGAAGAACCCAGAGTATTGCTGCTTATTACCATATATTAAGTCTACTCATAATACTCAGATATTAATTTGGACCTCTTGCCTGTGGTATTGTGCACCCCACTAGGACAGTTTCCTAGAGGACTATAATTATTTAAATTTAAATAAAAGACCATAGATTTATTCCCTTGAAGTGTTGGGGTATTTTACAGACCTGACTGTTTGTTTATTTATTAAAAAAAACTCTGAGCAGATTAAGCACCTGCCTTAATTTGGAAGGTGATTTGAGCAGTTCTCTGTCTTGCATTAGGTTTGCATCTCAACTGATCTTTTTTAAAAATGCTTCTTTGCAGTTCAGAATCTTAGCTTCTGGCAAGTTGTGGCTCAGAGGGGTTTTTTATGAAGGTTTTTATTCTTATGGTTTCTTACTTGAAAAAAAACCCACCCATGAAGTATTAATTTTTCCTTCTTTGGATGATGTATTAGGGGCAGTGTCATTCATAGGGTAAAAAATGAGTAATTAATTAATCTTGCATTAACCTTGAGATTAATACTCAGAAATTGAATCTCATTCCCTTGCAGTGCTTGGAATTCATAGAAATACAACTCTGTTCCTTAATGGCCAAGACCTTTTAGCTTGGGGTCATTCTGAGCTTCTCATAATTTACTAGGAGTCTTTCTCACAGGCCTTGCTCTGAACCCCTCGGCACCCTGTGGCACCAGATACACTACTCCTAGTAGGTTTTTGAAAGGTCTAATTAGCTGTTTTCTTCCTGAGAAGAACTGTTACACATGGAGTTTTGTTCTTGTTCTGCCCTTTTGGTGGGAAAATTGCTTAAACTTCTGTATCTTCACAAATGCACCTTTGGATGTTTATTTTTGTAAGAGTGTGGGAGTTGCAGGCCTTACTTGCCTGTTGTTTCATTTGAGGATAGGTCTGCCTTTTGAATGTGTTCTTGCTAGAAGACAGAAAGGTAACCTATCTAACTCTCTTCAGAGACTTTACGTGATTGCAGACAAAGTTGTTCCAAGTATCCTAGATTTTGGAAGTGCCCCATCTGCTTCTTGTTTTTGGTAGACTAAGATCTTTGTATTGTCTCCCTGTTTCTCTTCGTATTAACTGCTCACGAGTCTGAGTTTTCAACTAGATTTTTGTCAGGATAGCTCACAGTGAAAAACATGTTGTGAAATAGCCAAGAAAATACTTCTTGCTGTCAGTGTGTCAGTTAGGCAAAATCAATGGTTTCTTTGTGGAATGTGCCAGTTGTTGTAATTTGCAAAACTGGGATGCTGAGCTCCAGTCTGTCTTCCACTGCCCTCCCACCCCCTCATGTTCTGGCCTTACAGAGGCTTCAAGTGATGCTACCTTTGGGAGAGCAGTCTGTTTACTTTTACTTAATAAAGCAAATTACTTAATACTCAGTGTTCTGGGACCTGCCAGGCTCTGTTTGCTCACAGTGACCCCTACGTCAGGGGAACATTTCAAGAAGTAAGATGGATTACTTTCTGTCCAGTTCTTCTTAAGATGTGTTTATTATATGGTCCTTCACTGCACTTCTGTCTGTTTGCCTTTGGGGAAAGGCCTCGAGAGAGACAGGAATTCTTGACTGGAGAGGAACTGGGAGCAAGGAACATACCTTTGGTGGTATTGTATCAATGCTGGGTCTTGGGCCATACTCCAGGCATGCTTTTAGGGTAGAATTGTCTTCCTCATGTAGTCAACATGAGTATGTACAAAGAATGTGCTTATAAGGCATCAAAGAGCAGTAATAGGTAAATAACCCATTGTGCTTGGTAATATAAACTGCCTCAGCTCTTGCATCCCACCAGTTGAAAACTGCTGCAATTTAATGTCAGTTTGATTTTGACCATAGACTGGGAGATTGACAGTGTCATAGTGTCACCTAATCTAGGTGGCAGCTGGAAGGGAACAGTTTTTGCTGGCCATCAGGAAAGAATTATCCAAAGATGGTTGTAAATGCTTTGTTTGGAAAGAGAAAGGGGAAATTTGTAACACTGAGAAATCCACATTTTTAGTCATTTGAAAGCTAGTTTATTTGTTCATGGAAATACTTTCCTTGGAAGTTGAAAAGTATTTAATAGAAATTACCATGGCAACTGCTTGAGGACTGCTGATGGAATGCTCAAAAATCTTAATATAAATTTTGTCAAAAATTTACAAGTACACTGAGGCTTGGACATCTGCTTATATTATCAAGTGTTGCCAGTATCAAAGTTCCTGCAAATACTTCCAGATAAGTACTTGTTAATCAGCATGTAACTGAGTTACTTTGCAGTTTAAAGAATGTTAGCAGAAAAGGAGAATGGCACACAAACAGAAATACCAAAGAAATAAACCTCCCTTAGCCAGGGTTTGTACTGTTTGTTCTTGTGTTAAACTCTTTCAAGCCCACTTTGACTTTCAGATTAAAGAGGAAAATGGTGAAGTCAAATCTGGCTGTCAAAATTTGCAGATGGAACAATGGCTGTTGGAGAAGCTGAAGAGTATATGAGGAAATGTTTTGCAAATCCAGAACCTCACTGTCATAAAATTTTCAAAGGAAACGCAGGAAAGACAAGTTTTTAAACTGAATATCTAAATACTTGAAACTTAAAATAATTTGTGTCCTGTCTTCGATAGCAAGAAGGGGGATAATTATTGAAAGGTTTTCAAACAGTATTAGTTCTAATTTTAGAGAGAAAACAGCATAAACTAATGGTCTGGAATAGGTCCTCAAATCTAATCTGTAATTAAATCAAAATGGGACAAAAATTAAGATAAAAGAGCTGAAGGAGATTTTTAAAAGAGACTTTATCTTTTCTTTCTGTCCCTTGGCAGGGAAATATTAGCATAGTACATCATCTTTTTTTACCTTTAAATCTAGCAAGCACTCAAATAATTTAACATTTTGCTTTAAGCTGAATCTGAACTTACAGAATCACTGTATTACATAGAACTGTGTCTCTGCTTGCTGGCCATGATTAGAGAAAGGCAGATGGAAAAAGAGAAAGAAGATAAGGCTGGATGAAAAATGAAATGAAGTGTCAGATGTAAACCAGTGTTGAATACACAGCTGGAAGAAGGCTATGTGATTTTGGGGGGAAGGGAGGATGGAGGACTGTTCCCTATATCAAATTCCCACTCGTCAAAGTATCTCATGCCATGAAGCTTAAGAAGGCCCAAGAGTATTATTTACCCAGTGGCACACCCCTATTTAGGAAAAGTTTCAACCTGCACAGTTACCCTGTTTATCTATGCTCTTATTTAATGACTGTCAAATTAACAGGGCCTGGACATAGATAACTTGGCTTCATTCTACCAGCTTATTAAAGTGTATTTTGCTGACTTATGTTGCATATATAATTTTCTCTCCCTTCCAAAATGTTTCGTGTTGTTGCTTAGATTGGGAACAGGAATTATCCCTTGTGACAGTTTGCTAGTTTAATCTACCTTGAAGCAATCTATTTGTCTCTGTCTCTTTTGACTTTCCAAAAACCATTTGTGACTCAGGCTGAAGGTAATTTGTCCTACCTGGAGCCATTACACAAGAGTGGATTTATTTTTATAATTAATAAAATTTTTCCATGGTGTCTGTGTCAAACTTTTTACTTGTTAGACTTGCAGTGGAGGAAGAGGGAAGGTAGCTGTGCAGGTTGTGTTGAGGTTTCTGTGCACCCAGCATGAATGAATGAGAGGATAGTCGAAGGACTGAATGAGAATTTGTGAGCCTAACCACCAGAGAACTTGTTTCTGACTTGGAGTGGAAAAAAAGTTGATGTATCACAACAACTTGAAACAATCTTTTTTCCTGTAATGAGAATTGGAAGGGAAATCATGTAGACCGCAAAGCTTGAATAGATACTCTGTTAGAAAGGCTGTGTAATTTTTTATTCATTATTAGAATGGTACCAGCTCCAGCAGTGGTACCATATGAATGATAATATGAAGTTAGTCACAGAGTTTTATTGGCCTCTAGTTTTCTGGGCTTGAATTTTTCCTCAGATGTGGTCAGAGAAAAAACTGATTTTTATTTCTGTAGAATCTAAATTTGTTATGATAACATTTGAACTCTACAGATGTTTCAACCAATTACATAGGAAATAGGGCCAACACTGTTTTAATTTTTTTCAAAGTAAATTATGTTTTATTGCTGGCTTCTACCTTAATTTTATGTATTTTTAATTAAAGTCACAGAAACTTTAATTAAAGCTGTGCTCAAGACTGGAAATGCTGCAAATGTTTTAAGCATTAAACAGTGCCAGCTAGGATTTGGATTAATGTAAGCCGAGACATTTGTGATGTGAACAAACACACATCATCATAATGAAACATTGTGCAAATAAATGCTTTTCATTCCAAGGGAGGAGCAAGAAAGTTTCCTGATTGCATTGGACTAAATTACTAAATGACTTTACATCAGTTTAATTTTCTGTGAATTGCTGTAGAATAGAAATTAAAGCAGTACATGAATTACTGTTTTGTTTTTGTATTTTCAGGTGTTTCAGCTACAGAAAGTCATCTGGAAATTGAAGGGATGGCAACTTGTCTGCCATATTATGGAATATCTGATTTGAAAGAAATTCTGAATGCAGTAGTTACAAGAAATGCAAAGGAAGTATATGAATGTAGGCCTCTCAAAGTGATAAATTACTTGGAGGTGAGACCAAAGCTTTCTTTTAAGTATTAGCCAGCTAAACTTATAATAATTCCTTAAACGACTTGAAAATCTTTCTTCAGCTTTGTGTTTTAATTAATGTCATTATGTCCTAAGCGGAAGTTACTCTTGAAAAGAGAGTATCATATCCTCTCTGAATTGTGTATTCCTTACCAAAATACTTCCATCAGATATACCCAAAAGCAGTCACCCAGTGACCCAGCCAAAAGCTGATGTTCACAAGGTGTTTCGTCTGTAAGGTACTTTTCAGGCTAGAAGGGCATTTCTCCACATTAGGATACAGAACTGCCACAGAATGGCAGTTAATCATGTTAAAATTTTCTATGCTACTAAATAAATTCTCTATCCAGATACAGTAACAGCATGAAGTTTCAGAGACAGCTAATACTGTGGTATTAGTTAAAGCTGGAGTAACCAACATTAGTAGTAATCACTTCTTGTCTAGCTGTTTCGCTAATGCTCTTTAATACCAGTTCTCTTCAAAAAGGTTACCAAAATATATGTAAAGTCTCTTCTTATTTAAGTATTTAGAACATGCCTTCCTGAATTGGGTTACTTCAAATTGGGACCTAGGCACATACTTACACAGAATATGTATTTTATTTTTTAAGCTCTACTATACAAATCATTCCTTGTCTTATGGGAGTAATGAGCTGCCTTTGCAGCAAGTGATTTATTTTACGTACTACTCAACCACTCTCAGGTACTCAGAAAAGAAGCTTTAAGAAGGGTTAAGTTCAGTGTTGAGACAGGAATGGTTTGTAAGAAACCTCAAACAGCCATAAAAGCTATTATTCGGAAATAAGCACTGAAATTTTTGGCCATTCTGGGAGGTAAACACTAGAAATGCCATTCTCTGTCATGTTCAGAATCACGGCTTTTATGATTCATTTCATATTTGAGAAGGCAGCGTGTCTGCAGCTTTTGCAGAAAAAAAACAGGGTGGTGGTTGAAGCAGCAGCATTCCGGGGTGTAAAGCAGTCCATAGTGATCTTTCTCCTGCTTGGAGGAGTGGGAGAAAATCCCAAAGAAAATGAGATTATTTAGATTAAATCATTATGAATGCTGCTCAGCTTTGTATGGTATGAAGGGAGATTGTGTGCCACATACATTTCTGTCTAGGCAGCATGACTAGTAAGCATGACAGAAGACAAGGCAATGACAAGAAGGTACATCCTGAAAGAGGAAACAAAGCTTCTTTTTGAAGTTCCTTAGTTTTTTGAGGGTGGGTGCTTTAGCAGGCACTTGCTGCTTTCTAGTGTTAAGTGGATGTAATAGACCATAGTAAATACGACATTAGTCTATGGTTTTGCTAGAGTATTTTTCAAACTTTACTTACTGACTGCTTGGCTTAATTGATACTTCTAAAGTTTGTGGTGTGAAATGTGTCTTGGGAGCTGGTAAGCACCTACAACTGATGCTGGTGACAACAGTAAATAAGATCTTCAGAAACACAAAGAATCATGCAAAAGAAGGCTTAAAGAGAGCAGACATGACCAGGGGGCTGACTGTGCCTGCCGCCATTGTAGAAATGTCATTAACTCACCAATAAGTTTAGAGTTATCTTTAGATTTCTGAGATTTGGAATATTATCAGCAGAAAAGCATGGTCTTTAAACAGTGAGTGCTTAATTCCTGCTTTCTGGTAATGCCAGGCTAATGTGCTAAAAAGTGGTACTTTAAAACTATTAGGGTTTTGGTTTTGTTTTTCCTTTCCACAGGGAGAAGCAGTACGGTTAGCTCGGCAGCTGCCCTTACATTTGTCAAAAGAAGATGTACAAAACACAATTTACAGGATGAAGCAACAGCTTGGAAAGGAAAATAAAGGCTGTGTTCATGGTCGTCCTTTTTTTCATCACTTAACAGATATTCCAGAAGTCGACAAGCACAACTCCATGGAAATTACTCAGTAAATGGAACATTTTGTTAGGGTCATACTTCTCTTGCTTAATTTTGATCACTACTCTGTAACTTCAGTATGTTTTGTGCAATGCTTTTGTATTATGACTTTTCATTGTTATATGTTCACCTCCTAAAGACTTTATTTAAATAAAAATGCTTGAAAACTGAAAATAAGTATTGTAGAGAAACAATTCACCACTATTTCTTAAAAAAAATATTAAAGAAATATCCTCAACTGGTTCCATCCTTCTTTTATTGCTGCAGGTTTAAGTATGTCAGAATTTTTTAGATATGAAGTGCTTAGAAGTTGCTTTCAACAGAGCATGACAAAGTTTATTATACTGAGGACATCAGATGATAATTTTCAAAGGAATGCCAGATAGCTGTAAGTATTTAAATATGGCATTGCCATATGCAGTTATTATAGTTAGACTTCTATGGTGTTGTATTTCTATTTGGAAATTCTTAGATCATGTAAATAAGTATTGACAGTGTCCACTCTCCACGAATTCTACACTTACAAAAATGTGGTTCTTAAAAGTATAGTACACTTTAAAAACTTCAGATCAACAAAAACTGGCCAATTACTTGAAAGCAGAATGGGTGTGAGTCATGGGAGCACAGGTTAGCACTGAAATTAGACGCCTGTGGATGTTTACTGGTGCAGTGCTCTACACAAACTGTTTGGGGGTGGGAAACATAAACTGTCCTCCCTCAGGGAAAATGTGGCATAACTGGGGCATAGTCTGCTATATGGAGAGCTACTGATTTTGTAAACTGATTCACTCTCTACCAGAACACAGTGTTTACTCCTCTATTTCAAGTAGTGGCCTACTTCTGTAAACCTACCCCCTTAGGCCTTCTGTGCATAGCAGATGCCTTGTCTCTGGAGGTGTATGTTTTAAAAGTTTCAAGCTCACCTGAAAATTCCTGTCCATTCCTAGCTGTTGTTTGCAAATCTTGGCACTATGAAAATGTGGTGGTAGGACTTAACTTAGTAGTGTTTCTGTTGCTGCTGGGTAAATGGTTGAAGGTTGCTGAACAGCCCA
Organism: Petroica traversi; assembly: GCA_025920805.1. Taxonomy (NCBI): domain Eukaryota; kingdom Metazoa; phylum Chordata; class Aves; order Passeriformes; family Petroicidae; genus Petroica; species Petroica traversi. The sequence goes on from JAHLSL010000055.1 coordinate 2,941,768, forward strand.
AGTCCAAGCCGGTTTGTGGACAGGAGTGTTGGACTAGACAAGCAAGTGTAGTGTTTGAATATGTAAATCACTGGTGCTGAACTAGTGAACTAAGTTAAGAAATCACATCACAGCCATACATCACAACATGTAAATTCCAACTTGAAAGGCTATGATTATCTTTTTAACTGAGCCTTTTGCAATAGGACAAGAGGTGATGGTTTTCAACTGAAGGAGGATCAATTTATATTACGTGTAAGAAAGAAGGTTTTTACAGTGAGGGTGGTAAAACACTACAACAGGTTACCCAGAGATGTAGTAGATGCTGCATCTGTGGAAATACTCAAGGTCAGGTTGGATGGGGCTCCAGGCAGCTCTAGTGAAGATGTCCCTGCTTGCTGCAGCGGAGTTGCACTAGGTGACCTTTAAAGAGTCCAGCTCAAACTATTATGCAATTCTATGATTATTTCTTTGTGCTATTAAAGTAAGCTTATCCTTTTCATAAAGAGCAAGGATGGTCAGAGAGCGTGAGCAGGATATCTTTCCAAGCTTAAAGGTGAGCAAGGCACAAAATGAGAATGTCACTTGCATACTGGACACTTGTTGGCTCTAAATGTCAGTCAGTGCAGAAGATGTGAATTTTTAGAATCAAAGTGAGAAAGTGGATGGAGATAGAGGAAGGAGACATGACCCTTGGCTCTGATAGGGAAACAGGATCCCAGCCTCGCATGGGATACAGAAGGTTATAGTTTGTTTATTTTTATTCTTGTTGGAATACAAACTCTGAGAATTTAGAGAGTAGCCATTACAGTGAGAAAAGCCAAAAGCAAGCTGCAGAATGGAAATTTATCTCCTAAGTTAATTGGAACTCAAATTAATGTGTGCACCAATTTCAGTCATTTTGGAGTATAATATATAATATTTAATGAGACTAATAATTGCTGGTTCTTTTCCGAAAGTTAAGATAGCTGTATCCTAATTATGCTGAAGCCAGTGCTAGTACCTTTGATAACACTTGAGTCTACTTCAAGAGGACAAGTTTTAATAGGTATTCAGGCCCTAGGCTGAGGACAAAACATGATGACAAATGGTATTCACAGGTGCCAGGGTGGGTTTAGTTGCAAATTAGCCTCAGGATTTTCAGTGGGTGCAGGTGCATCAGGTTAGGCAATTAGGAATTGGGTCTTCCTCATTTCCTTTTTGCTGTCCTTACACTTAACAGAGCTGCTGTGCATTTCTTCTTTGAGTATATGTACCAGCAGTCTTGTACTGTCTTTGGGGGATACTGAGGGATGTTGTGCCAGCAGCAAGTGCTGGAGCACGGCTTTGGAGCTGTAAGTGTGGGTATTTCCCCAGCACAGTGCTTGGGACTGCAAGCTGAAGTTGGGAGTTACACTGATGCTCTGCTGATGGGAGATGCCTTTAAATAGAGCAGGATCTCCCTCCTTGCTTTTATCCGGTGTGGACAAAAAGAAACGTTACTTTCTGTTTCTAGAGGAGTTCTCGTTGATGCCTCTAGTGAGGCATCCATAATGTTCCTTGTTTAAACAACAGAAGTACCCCAGTTCTAGGTTTACAAGTTTGAAGAAGTCAAATGGTGTGCCTGAGGTAGCAGTTGTAGAGAAGGTAGGCGCATTTGCTTCTGCCCTTGCAGTGAATCCCACGAGGCTCTTGGGGAAGTACCCAAAGGCTGCTTGTGCCTGCAGTTTGTTTGAAAGGAAGAAGAAAACCTGAAATGTGCAATTCTGGGTGGAGCTGGATATTGTTGTGCTCGGCCTCTTCCCGCAGAGGGAGAGATGCGGTGGGTGCGTGATGGATGCTGTCCCAGCGGACAGCGAGTGGCAGCCTCCTCCTTGTCCCCCACGCTGCGCCCACGCGGCTGCTTCCCCACGAGTGGCCGGGCTGGGGCATTCCAGGGACTTGTCGTAGTTGCGCTGCCCTCTGCTGGCATTTCGGTTTTGTACAATTTGGGCTTAAATTGAGGTCTGAGGCTGACCATGGATGAGCATCAATTCCTTCCTTACTCTGCGTCCGCAGCAGGTCAAGGCGTTATTGCTTACCTTGCTCTTTGGAGTGTGGACATTTGCTTTCCTAAAATACGCCTAATGCAGGTAGCAGTGTTCTCTAGGGGACGGTCAGGAGCTTTCCAGACTAAAGCATGAGCTTGTAGTAAAACTTAAAAAGCCTTTTGGTTGTATGTAGCTTTGCATTTCCAGAGGATCATTCGTATGATCGGTTGGGGCAGGTTTGCTTCTGCTGATGTGTTTGCAGCTCAGGTGTCCCCATCGCCCAGATTCTCAGAAGTTGCACATTCCTTTAATAGGAAACCATTGAATATCAATTTATCTTTATAAATACAGGAAAATCTCATTTTTAAAAAGTGTTTTTTCTTTGCATGTAAACATGGGTACAAAGATGAAATGGAGGTAGCACCTTTCACATGTTTCTGTTCTTAATGCAATAGGAATCTTATTAATGAAGTTTCTGTTTCCTCTCAGTTAACCAGTGTGTGTGTGAGTGTGAAGGAGTTTGGACTGTTTCTTGATTAGCTTTTTTTTCTCTTTATCGTGAATAGTAGCTGTTCAGAGAAGTGTAGAAAATCAGAGGAACACTGAAGTTATTTTAGGAGCACCTAGCAGTCATTGGCAAGAGTAAAATCTAGATTATGTCATTTGGGATTTGTTAGAATGGATTCTTCTCTCTTTCCATATCCTGATACAGAATACTTAAAATATCTATCAATAGAATCAATACTTATAAGCACTTTTGTTATACAAGCAAACATTCAAAGGTTTCATTCCTTTTTTATCCCCTGCAAACTTACTGGTATTACTTTAATGAAAGTTAACTGCAACGAACAACTTCTTAGGTTTTTGAAATGGATATAATATCTTGTCTTCAGAGTTTGTCTTATCTTCTGTAAAACAGGTCAGGTTTTGGTTTTGTAGTGGGGTTTGCTTTCTTTTGTTAAATAAACTTATAATTCTGAAATTATTTTTTTGACTGCAATAGAATATTGAAGGGTTCTTGAGAATTTTTTTCTACCTAGTATTTAACAGGATACGTTGGCAATTATAAGAAACTTCAGGTATGTTCATTGAATTTTATATATGGAAGGCTACCAGAACTTGGTTTGGGTTTTTTTTTCCATTCTCTCCCTCTCTCTGTAAGTATGGAGTATCATATCTGAAATTATGAGATGAGTATAAATGTGGAAATGTTAAATCTTTTGTTAATGGCTTCGAATTAAGCACACATTGTTGCAGATTATTTGGAGGACTTATTTAAAGTAAATATACAATTTCAAGCTCAATTATCATTCATAGTTTAACCGAACATAGTGAGATATTCAGTCTGTGAATTTGATACAGTGTTACTTCATAATTACGATGCTTTTTTACAGTAAATTTGATATAGAGCAGTTGCTAAAGGAAAGCTGCTGAATAGTGTGACCAACCATTTTATGGGACACATCTGGTGCATTAGTTCAGGATGTGCAGTGCAGGAGAACAGAGCCTTTTGCCCAAAAGGAGAAGGAAGCTAACTCCACATGTATACATTTTGGGGACATGCAGAGAGGTTAAACAATTACGAGTTAATTGTGTGAGCTAATAAGAGGGGTGTTTGTAATGTCATTTCAGAATAGCTAAGGAGGAAACAAAGGAGAATTATTGTTTTAAAATCTCAAATGAACAGTTTACACCTGTTAATGTTACATTTTGAACAGCTGTTTCTTTTATTATCAGTAAACAGATGCAGAAAGTAATGGAATGTTTTAAAGCAATATGTTAATCCTGTCTTCCACTACTGAATATTCTCACAATGTCATGATTAAATATTAACTGTAATGCTGCTGTCTTCTGCAGTTAAAGAATGTTTACTTATGGTTTTAATCACTTTTTTATCTGAAGTTGTAAGTGTTTATCCAAAGTTATTGTAGTCTTTCTTCATCCCAGCCTAAGTATTTTTGCACATCAGTAATTTTATTGATGATTTCGTTGGACTGAACTACTCATTCAAAGTAACACTGATTTTGGTTTCACTCAGAGGTTGTTTATGTATTTGAAATTTCACCCTGAAATGAAAAAAGCTATATTATAAAGGAGGGGGAAATTGCTCATAAGGGCCCAGGCTAACACACTTTTTGTATGAATTCCATGTGAAGTTGATTAGAAGTGTAGCTTTCCCGGAGCATACTCAGGTTAAGCACTGCAGTATGGATAGTACCAGTCAGGTGGTACAGGATAGGGTCTTTTTTTTTGTTTGTATGAAAATAATTTTAGTTCATTTCTTTTCAAATGTGTTGTGCTGCCTCAGTTTTGAAATAAAGAGAAGCTATGAGTCTGACAGTCTCTTGGGAAGAAATACTTCAAAACTGCAGTTACAGTATCATGTACTTAGGAAAAAAACCAAAACCAGCATTACAAAAAATTTACAAATTAGTGCCTAAACTGACCTGAAGTTCCCTAGAAACCTGTAGTGGCCACTCAGATGCTCAAAGGTGACAGTAAGAGTCCTTCAGGTGGAAAATGTATGTCTTCATTTTAGAATTGCAGTATGTGTGACTGTCCTGAAGCATGTAGCATTTCAGTGACCTGACGTGCGATGTGGAGCATTACTAACGCACCCTCGAAGAACGGAAGCGCAGAAGGTTCATGCTCTATAACTTGTTTGGCAGATTAGTTTTCAGGAAATGCAGAGACCAACGAATATGGCAGCTGCATTATTAAAAATACTGTGTTCAAGCCCAGGCCAAATTATTCATTCATGCATGGAGTAACTCAGCATTAATTGAATCATTGCGTTTTTTACATATTTTAGATCACTGATTTTTTTGCTTCAGTACTTGAAATGCCTGATAAATTACTATATTCACTAGGGGCGAGCATTTTGACAGAGGAATGCTTTATAGAGCATTTATGTGTGAGTGTTTGCTTGTCTACTCATTGCAATAATAAAATGGCATTGGTGGAATAATAAGATTCTGTCTTAATTCTAATGTCAGGCAGCCTATTTTTGGGGGATTTCAAGATGCTTAGGTAAAACTATCTAAAAATATACAAAATAATTTAAAGGGAATGTCTTCCTTTGTTCTTAGTAGCTTGATACTGCTTATGTTAGAAAAATGAGAGATGTTCCTGATAAAAGGTTTATTTTCTCAACTGAAAAAAAAAAAGAAAAGGTAGGGAGAAACCCTCTCATGTCTGTTAAGTAGATTTAAGAGTCCTGTCTTATCACTTCAAGAGAATGAAAAATAAAATTCTTTTTGAGATAATTTGAGGTTTTTAATATAAAATTGTTTGTGAAAGGCAAATAGTTCCAGCTTGTGAGGAATAAGTTTTGGTATGATTCTTGTAAGACTTTGCCAAAACAGACTAGTAGTAAATAGATTATCTCTGATGAACGTGTTGTTGGAGGTCTATTCTGCCCTTAAGCAGGCAGAGTAGAAATATTATTTAGTCAGTTAACACTCCTGATGCTCCCTGGCACCTTAGGTGTGTATAACTTTGAACAGGAACCAGTTAATAGTTCTTAAGTGGAACTGTGGAAAACTGTTCCTTCATCAGAGGAAGACAGCTCCAAGAGAGTTACAGAACCTTTCCCCTTAAAGCTTCACATGGAGCTTCAAAATGTCCTTTTGGAAAACTGCTTGTCCCAGATCCCATTGCCATTTAGGAGAGCCGTATCTCTTATGCTTTATTTACAATGACCTTTGAGCAACTGAAAATGCTGCCAACGCCTTTTGAAAATGTGGCCTTGAAATTTCAATTTTGATCTATGTTTGCAAATGAGCAACTGTGATTATGCATCAACTAGAATAGCAATAAAATTGATACTGACCTTTTGCAATAATAGTATTTTATGCACTCATTTTATGAGCTTCACTGTAGAATCTGAAAATGCTTAATAGTGCACCAGCCACTTGTAGATTTTGTTAACTGAAGAAACAACTCAGTCAGCCGAGAGAGGGACACAGGTTTTACAAGGGGGGAGCCCCAAACGCTGCAATTTAGTTTTACACTTGTGTTTTTACTGTGATGAGCATGAACCTGATGTTTAATGGGTGTTTGCCGTTCATTTTTGCCTGATTGCAAACTTCTTGTGGCGTCCTCTGTATAGTTTCCTACTCTATATTAATCCAAGTAATCAAAAGTTATTATTGTTGTGTCCTGCTTATTCTGATTTAAAATATTTCATTTAGGTGCTCTGTAGCAACAAAGCATTGTGTTAAATTCCTTAATCATATAAAGTAATGAAGGTTTCAAGCACCATGGGATTTATTTTTATTTTATTTTTTAAGCCTGTGTGGATGCAGAACTAATTAAAATCCATCTAAAGAAAGGTTTAAATGACAAAACCCAGTGCAATAACTATCTTGCCAGTTTTCTTCTGGTTACCAGTCTAAGTCTTTTAACTGTAGCTCAAAAATCTGGAGCAAGTATTTTGGCATAGCAGTTTGTTGTAAGGAAGATTTAATAGCTTGTTATGTCCTATTTCTATAAACAGAAGTCATTTAGAGTTCAGCAGATATATTTAGAATCAGCATTTGTGCTGGTAGTTACAAGCTGAATAAAATAATCTTTGAAAAGCTCAATATACAGAAGGGAACATTTGGGTTCAAATTTACCTCACAACTAATTATCTTTGAAGAGACTTAGGCATTTTTATAAATAAGAACATACAATACTGGGTATCATGCTTATTACTTTGTTTTAAATCTTTTTAATAATGCGATTTGGTTGTGTGCAAATGTTAATAGTTTTAAGAGAACTATGGCTACTGCTGTTCAAGAGGTCAGTTCCTGTGCTCTTTACTCTGGCAAAATTCCCTAACCTTCAGAGAGGGAGATATCCTTGTCTCAGGGAGCACGGAGTAAGGCCCAATAAAAGCTTTGGAGAGGTCTTCTCTACTCTCAGCTGATTTGGGACAGAATATTAATACAAGTTTACACTGTCATCTAACCTCTGATTTGTTGTCTTCAAGGTATTCATGATAACTGAGAAATATATGCAAATTCAGTTAAAGATACGAGTTTATAGCAAATAGTAAATTAAAACCATAGTGACATTTTAGTCTTGCTGATCATGTGCAGAAGGATGTTCATATGTTGGCCTGTACTAATCACAGTAACAGGGCTCTTGCTCAGGGAATAGCACGCACAAGCAGTACTCTTGTGTATTTATTCTTCTACTGCATTTCTAATTGAAAAAAATTTGCAGTTGAAATGTTATGATCACACCTTGATGCATTTTTGCATATTCTGTTCTGGAAAAGATAGCAGTTCTTTGCTTATGATACAAATTTTTTATTTATTTTTATTTTACAAATTATTATTTATTTTTATATAAATAAAAAAATATTTATTTGTATATAATAAATATTTGCTTATGATACAAATATTTATTATATACAAATAGTCATCACATTTCAGCTGTAGTCCCAGTTGCTGGCTCTGGCCATGTTTGTTGCAAAGTCTAGTAATTTTTATTATATCAATTCTTATATGTATTTTGCAAAACACCACAGGAGCTTGAAAGCTACTAAATAAAAGCATATTAGATATTGCACTAAAATATGTTTTTCCTCATGTATTTTAACAAGGAAATAACTCCTGTAATTTGTTTTATATTGAGTGTCCATGCTTTCAGCATCACAGAAAATTTCACCCAATTGTAAGATCACCCCATTCTTAAATGTGTCTTTCAAGGATGGTTTTGTGAACAACAAAACTCTTCATTTCAGTTCTCATATGTAGGCAGGTAATTTTTTAGTTTTTATCATTTTTGAGTTACGATTGTTCCAATAAGCCTTGGTGAAATCCTCATATAGGTGTATTTTTTTAAATGTCAGTTCTGAAGAGAGAGAAAACATTAGCACTTTTTTTTCATATTTTGGTCCTTTACAATGTTGATAACTGTTCATCCAAGTGCCAGAATCGTGATGTGGTATACACAAATGAAGTTCTATACACAAATGATCCTTATGATGCCCCTTTGTCCCCACATCAAACTGGAGTCCTGGAAAGAGGACTGGCTGTGTGGCTGGCTCTTGGCAGGTCTGGGAACTGAACACAAGAGTTTCCCCATTTTAACTACATGGGGACTCTACTTGACGTGAAAATGATATGCTGGTACCAAATTATCTATATGATGTGCAACACAAAAGTTTTTCTGTTTTTGGTTTCTATGACATGACCTGTTGGCTAGCTGAAGAAAACAGCACTGAGAAAATGCTGCATCTACAGATACAAGTGCTCCTATTGATACGTTATTTTTCTAAGATTTTGCTGAGTAAAGCTATTTCCATACATAAGCATTTTGGCCATCTGCAACTGCTTGTCAATGGGGCTGGTTTGAGAACACTGGCTGTAATTGTAACCTCAGGAATGTGTGACCAGCTCGCGGCCAGCTGTGCATGCCCTGACTTTTCCCAGGTGTTAAGATACATGGCCACTTTTGTTCCCCTTAACCAATGGGACAAAATACAGTCCTTGTTTTTCCGCACCTTGTATTAAGCCTAAAAACTGCTGGGTTTTGTTATTTTTTCAGTAGGTCATAGCAAACAACTACATGAAGTTGTCCATGTTGTTTAATTATTGGGCATCTGTGACACAGTGTGCTGCATCTGTAGGATAATGTGTATTTTGAGAAATACAAAAAGGGTACTCAGTTCACCATGGTCTTGCTATAAATTAGCAGTGCTGACCCTGCAAATCACATAAATGCTCTTTTTTTATTGTTGCTTGGAAAAGATTTTACTTATGTTTCAATAGCATAGATATTTACGCAGTTTAAGCCTCTTGAGCCAGAGTGAGTTTTGATGCATTTTTCATTTGGTTTTTAGTTGGTCTTATTTTAATGATCCATTTCATGTTCAGAGGAACATTTAGTAGCCATTTTCTGCACAGGAGCCTAATTAGAACTCCTCCAAAATCTGAGGTTTTCTGGATAGAGCATTCTGTCTTTTGTCATTACCTGTGTAGCACTTTCTTTGCTTGTGTAGCACTGTGTGAGGCAGTAAGGGTGAGGTACAAATAGCTGGAAAGCAATGTGTATGCCCACAAGTCTTCTCCTTAAAGGAGCTGGGAGGGACAGCATTTCTAGTAATCATGAGGACAAAATTTGCTCCATGTCTTGTGACCCTTTAGTCAAATAAAAAGTGAAACCATGAGATTGATTTATGTTCATGATGATTTGTATTGTGTGATTGTTATGAAGGCATAAATCCATGTCTCAAGTCACTGCTTTTTGTTCTTGTTTGCCAGCAAGCTGACATGATCGCCACATAGTAGATATGGAAAAGGAATTAGTTTTTAACTTAGCCCAATTCTTTATATGGTCAAAGTTACACATATAATCCCTAAAAGTAACTACCCATTCATATCAGTTTCTATGTCCATGAATGAACTCAGACCTCAGAGCAGATCTGTATTCTGTAACACATTCTGAGTTCTTGAATTACAGATTTCTGCCCTTTGTGGACTTTCAAAGCTTTCATTTTTTTGTTTGGTCATCTTTGAACATAGGAAGGACACACAGATTCTAAACCAGCAGTGGGGTTTTCCTAAATGCTCAGAAGTCAGGGTTGAGCACATGTGAAAACTTTCATGTGCCTAAATGCTTTTCAAAATCTAGTTCTTAGGTCCTCAAAAAAGTAGTCTTGAGAGTCAGTGAAAAATATTAGGGTATTAGACACTTACTTAGCCCTTGAAAAATATGCCACAGCTGTTTGGGGAGGAGAAGAGGAGCTCACCAATCCGGTCCTGAGACCTGTTTGAACATAAACACCTGTAGCAAGCAAGTTCTCCCTTATAGCTGCATGGATATGGTCTTCCATGATGGGCTTACATAAAAGACTGTAATGTGCTTCAGTGTGCTTTTTCAAAGGTGTTTCTGTAGTTAAAAGTCCTGGTCTGTGAATCGTCTTGAAAAAGCAGAGGCTGCCCACTCTTCCCCAGAGCACACGGAGTGGATGAGTCCTGGGATAAGACTGCATGATACAAATCACTCATGATTTGTGCCTCTGACTGACGTTCCTCCAGCAAGGACTCCCAGATACGTACCAGCATTGTGAGATTCTTGTAACCACTGGTCTTCGGTATTTCCTGTGAAACTTAAACCTAACGTTTGAAATCTGCATCAACACTGAACTGTTCTGTTCACTCTTTGTTTTCTGTTCGTCAAGGTGACTTTTCTCATTAGCATAAATCACAAAGCTCCCGCAGCAATAGTGTTGTCCACGTGATATACAGCATCTCTGCTGTGCCCAAGCAATATTTACAAGCCAGGGGGCTCTGCTTTGCTTGATTTGATGAAGCATCTTGTTGTTTCTTCTTTCAGTTTCTCATTATAGGATTAAAAAAAATGAGGGGCTTTAAGAGAAAATAATGTGGAATACCGTGATACTTTTCTTATTATGCTTGTCTGTAGCGGACAAAATAAATCAGCCAAAGGCAAAGGAAGTGCAACCCTGTGGACATTCAGAAGTTTAGAAACAATGAATTAACAATATCTGCACTGCATTACATTAGACTACAATAAAGAAGTTAAATGACTCTGAATTGTGTGTAACCTAGTTGAAGAAATAAGGTACTTCTGTGAGGCATGGATATATAATGTAAACTATTTCAAAGAGTATTTGGCAATCTCTTGGAATTTGCTCCAAATGCTTTTGGTTCAATGGGAGTGAAAAGTATGCTCTGTTATAGACTCATTTGATATTTTATTTTAGAGGGAAGAAGTTTGAAAGCAAGTCTACTTTTTTTTTTAATTGCTTGACAGGGACTGGAAAAAAAGTAAAGATTAACTGCATGCTTATATTTCTTTTACCAACTCATCTTCGTTATTTTCATTATTGCCTTTAATTTTCTTTCGCTTAAGAAAATTAAAATGCACATGCATCAGATACTGTAGTAAGAATAATTGGTGACAACTGCTCCCTTCATTTAAGAGACTAACTGATCTGTACACATGCTTTAGTTTCATGCTCTTTCTCAGAGGGTGATGTTGGTGAGGGGATAGGTGTTTCTGGTGTTATCTTCCTAACCTGTGTATCTTTACAATTTTTATTTATTGTTATGCTATCTGAAATGATCTCAAGTGCTTTCTGTAAGAGAAGGTAGGACTTTCTGGAGGTAGGAAACATTTTTTCCTCTATGGTTTTAGAAAGATTAGTAAGAACAACTCCGATTCTGTGCAGCTTTCATTCCTGTTGCCTTCTGCTGCATTTGCTTGAGAAGTTGCAGCCTAAGTAGTATAATCTGCTTAGTAGTTGGGTGGAAGCAGAGAAGTTGATTTCCCCTGTTTCCTGCAGCACACAAACCCAGTCGAGCAGAGCAGTTAGCATTGCTCCTGAGGGCTAATATAAATTAAAGGTCCTGAGCACTAGGGGTTGTTAAAATTCTCAGAGGGCTCTTTATAAGATGTTAACCCCCATGATCTGGCCAGGCTCCAAACGGGGTAATTACATTCTTCCTACCTAAATTCCCCCTGCAATTGCAATTTGATGTGCTGGTATTCCTCACTTCCTCTCCTCTGCTATGCCCCGTGGAACAGTTGTTGCATTTCATCCCGGAGGTACTTGCTTTCAGTGACTGATGGAGTGATCTGTGTATAGAGTCTATAAAGCATTTTAAGAGCCTTTTGGATGAAATCTAATTTATGATGCTTAATTTTTTTTTAAAATTATCTGTTGTTTAAAATGGACTGGGTTAGTCTGAGCCCTGAAAGCATGTTAACTGTGTGCATCAGACCTGGAATGAGGCAGCATCAACAACTCTTCTTATTCCTCGCTGAACTTCTTCCCAGAGTTTTTTTAGATAAAAAAGGTAGAAGATCAAACTAAAAGTATAGGAAGCTTTTCTAGAGGGTCCATTACAATATAGGAAGAATATGAACTATATAATAAAGCTAATGTGATTTTTTCCTCAATTGATGTAGAAATTGAAGTGTGTGTGTATATATATATAGATATGTAGATATATCGATATATATACATATGTATAAATAACATTCCTCCTGCTTAGGGATTCTGTTGTTACCTTAAGAGAAGCACCTAAAAACTCATATTGTAACAGTTACACTTTTTCTAGCACTTTTTATGCTAGAAAAGCTTCTTATTATAAAGACACTATAATTTTCATTAAGATATTACATCCTAATTATAAGAAGACTCATTATGTGTAAATTTAAAGTGTTGCTTATAAGCAGAAAAATATGTAGCTAGTACTCAGTGTTTAACAGTATCTGGGCACTATCTGTATGTGCCAAATGCACAGACTTCAAATACAATCTTCTCTAAATATGGGATTTGCATGTCAGATACATGCCATGCAAATAGGATAAAGTGTAGCTGGGGGACATATTTCTGTTTGCTTTAACACTGGTTTCTCTACACCCTTGGAGAGTCTCATGCTAAGCCTAACTGCACTATATAGGAAACCTTTGTACAGATGCTAACCTGAATGAGTTAAATGTTCTTTCAAGAGGTCACTTAATCTGGTCTGACAGCCTAAAAGTTGTTTATATCAGATATTTCTCTCCTAGAACATCGGCAGACAGAAACAAAAGAACAGTCTTGGTCTGTGCTAAAATGTCCTCACTAATTAAGTGCCATGCCTCAAGGTGGCCTAAGCAGGTGAGCTACTCGCCAGGCTGCAGGGCAAGTTGAAGATTTTGCAGGTGACTTTTCCAGTAGCACAAGAAATGTATTTCAAGACCCAGATGGGAAAAATCAATGTATGACCCTACACAGGTGACTGTGATGCACTACCTGAGGTCCTGGGGGGATTCTTTGTGTTGCCTTCTGAGTCAGGATGCTTGGAGCTCTACACTGACCCTGCATCAGCCATTTTCTGATGCTGCTGAAGAAGGTTTAAAAAGTTAAAACAGCCAATAAAGAAAGTGAAAAAACTCTTATTTGCATTAAAAAAATTAAAATACATGTCTAATACAATATAGATAGTTTAAAAGCCCGAAGCTTAAAATGTCCTTGCAAGGTTTTCCATTGTGTTTTAATGAGAAACTACACTATGAAAAACATATCTTTCTCTCTGATCCATGATAAAAGCTGAAATAAATTTAAATATTTGACACTAAATTTATCTCAATGTGCTCTGTTGCTTTTTTGCTTAGAAAGGAACCTGCACTGAGTACATAGCCAGGTGTGCATATGAGTTATGTAATCCCACTCAGTGTGGCTTTAATGGATTTTAACTTAGAATAAAAAATTTAGTTCTCTTGCCTGTAATCTATTCAGACATATTCTTATTTTAAAACAGTGTGCCATTTAGAATCCAAATAAGCTATCTGTATAGTTTTATTACTATAACCAGTGGGGTTTTTAAATTGCAATATGTGATAGTAAATAATTGCATAAAATACAACTGTGCTCTGAAACATTTTCCTTATGATACTTTCTAGTTGCTATTACCAGCTCAGTTTAAAAATACTTTTAGTTTGTAAATATATTACAGAAGGAAATTTGTTATTTTTAGTTAGTCTGTGTAAATAAGTATAAATAGCTTTGTTCACATGGATGGTCTCCTGACAAGCACAAGAGCTCTGTACTCTTGCAATCTCAACTCTCACGTGTCTTCAGACCTTCTAAGCATCCTAAAGTGCTGGTTATTTTATTTGTTAGAGCTTTGGCAAATCAGCATCCTTTCAGGTTTTGTACAAGCTTCTGTTGCCACGATGAGACACAAATTCCTGGAAAAATCCATGTATTTTAATACCAGAGGAACATTTATTTATTGAATCATGTTTTCAGGTAATCTGATAGAATAAGGTGGCGAAGTCTTTGTTTAGATGGAAGGAGACTCACAGCAAGATATTGCAGAGATGCATAAACTGTGCATCTGAGATCTTTCTAGCTCTTTTATGTTTTGTATTTTTTCCTTGCATGACATATGCAACTATTTTCCATTAATTTAAGTATCAAATTTAATTTTTCAGAAATTAATATAAAAAATCAACTTATTAAATCTGTGTGTATTTTGAATTATTTTTAATCCTGATATTTTTTCAGCAAATAGTCTCTGCTGTTTGCTCTTTGCCCCTCAAAGCTATCACATTTTACTCTTCTCTAGTAAATTTGGTCTTTTTCTTTCTGCTCCTGCTTCTTGCATCCTCTCCCTCTGAAAAGGAGGAATGTGCTTTTTTCTCCTATTCATTCATATATTTTTCTTTTGCTCTTTTCTTCTGTTACCCACAACTGTTAGTATGTTCTTTTTAAACTCTTCATCTACAGCTTCATGTCCTGCAGCATTCTCTGGCCTAATTAACTGTAATTAAAAATCTTTTTGTTGCACTCTAAATTCAGTTTTATAGCACTCAGTAGAAGCTTTCATATCTAAGGTTGAAAAAAACAAGTTTTATTCCTATTTCAGCCAGTCTCCTATCTATTTCTTCTCTCTTTTTTTTTCTTTCTTCATTGCTACTGTTTTCTTCTTCCTCAATCTGTATCTTTAGTACTCCGAACTCAAATTTCCTTCTGTGGTTGTATTTAATTAAAGACACAGTCTGATAATTAAATATTCTAAAATATGTTAAAAAATAAGTGAATTTGCATTAAAGGGTTTGAGGGTGGGTTTTAATCGTTTTCAGTCTTAGTGTCCCAGTCATTGCAAGAAAAATACTTGAGAAATTTTAAAAAAAAAAGCATTAAAGTGAATCTTCTCAGAGACCCAAACTTCTCATATTTAGAAGATTATATAGTTTACCCAGAATAATAGATTATTATTATTATTGCAATTAATTAGAGTGAAACTGTAGAACTATCTGTAGCTTCTCCAAAAATTCATCATCATTGTGGGATGTTGTATTTAATGACTGCTCTAAATTCCATTTCTTTACAAGTATTTTGTTAACATGGCTGTGGAGACAGGTGGATTTTCATACAAAAATTTTGTTGTGCTCTTGGGGAAACCAGCCATGCCAGTAATACTCACTTTAACTGAAATTGAGATAAATAATCTGAGGGTGACTTAGTTAAGGTTTGAAACAGTTAACACTCTCTTAGGAGGAGATGAGCAGTAGATAAATGGTGAACAACTGGGAATCTGGCTCTGAAGTGCATGCTCGTGAATTTGGACACCGACTAATCTGTTTTGGCTGTTGCTGGCATGGCAAATAACAGCATAATGCAAAACCTTCCTGTTCCTTCCCATTCTGGAGTTTTAACTTTCCACTGAGGGCAAGCAGCGGCCACGGGCCAAAGCTTTCACTGGCAGGAGTGGGAGCAGCAGCCTCCCTCTCTCCCCTGTTGCTCTTCTGGACCAGTGCACAGCAGAACACAGATTTGGGAGGTTTTCACCTCTCTTGGCCAGCCTGGAGTCAAGCTGTGACCTCAGCTGAAGCATATGGCCTGGGAGAGTGTGATCTATGGCCACATGGCTCGTGTGTGCCCAGGAGCAAAACCAGACACCTGTGTTAGGCTGTTCCATCATCCCTGCTTGCCTTGGCAGAGCTGCTGGGCTCATAAAATCACCTGAAGAGAATTGCTGATGTGGAGGTGTTACCATTCAGTATCAAAGCCTGCTGTGTTCCTATTAGCTTTCCACACTGTAGAGTGCTCTCAGTTTTGGGGTTTGAGTGGGTTTTCCTTTTCCTTTTGATTGTCTGTGGAGATGTTAAGCTGGCTATGTGACTTGTTCAAAGATCTCATTCACTGGAAAGAATGTTATGGGCTGCCTTGTCCTCAGGTGTGATCATGTCCTTAATGGTCCTGTTCCTGCCTTACTAGCGCCAAATCCCTTTTCAGTGCTGCAAACTCTTGTGGCTCGGTCCCATATAGCATCTAAAGGAAACGTTCACTGAACAGCTTCTCATCTTCCATTCACCCTGGTTTGGTGGTTTTCTCACCCTCTGATCAGTGTAGGTATAGGACAGAGTCCCATGTTGTCCTTTCCAGAAGCTCCCAATGGCAGCTCTCTGAAAAGCCACAGTTCCATCAGAGTCTGGCAGCCTCTGAGAACTCCCTTGTGTCTCTTGCGTCACTGGACACAACTGAGAAACCACCTTCCAGCTACTGGGCATTTTAGATCAGCAGAGTCTTCTGTATCGCTTTTGCCTCAACAGGAAGAAATGCTAAGGAAAGGATTTTGTGGAAAATATCTCATATCCTATGTTGCAATAAGATTTAAGTATGTTCTCAAGTTTCTTTAAAGATAGTTTTAGGCTTTCAATGTAACCACATGTTTTATCTATTTTTCCCCCTCTCAAAGCCCCTGTTTTATTCTGAACCATGCTAAATTTTGTGCTTGCTCTATGGAAAGCTTTTTGTGTTTCAATGTAGAGAAAAATGAAAATTCATTGTTTCCTAGAACTTTTTCATACCCTCTATGTCTTTTTCATACTCCATAAAAGTATTAAATTTTACCAATCCTGTCTTGATAAAGTCAGCCTTCATCTGTTTCAGATTCTTCTAACTATATTAAGACTAGATATCAAATAACAAGGAACGTGTTGAAGTCCTGTTGCTCGGAGGCTCAGACTTCCCTTCATGCTGCTTCCCTTCAGCAGTACATTGGAGTTTTTTGGGTGTTGCTGTTTAGAATCATATTTATGCATGAAATTTTTACTTGATAGAGAATTGTAGCAAGGATTTTTAGTCTGCTCTCTTCAGTCTTCAAATTGCACTTTTTTTGTCTGAAGCTCAGTATAGAATACCTTTGAACCCATGGATGAGAGTCTGAGGGGAATAAATTTCATTTATGCTGGAACATGTATATACCTTCAAAGTAAATTTGTGTATATTTGCAATGATTCTTTTCTGTCACCCACCTTGCCCCATCATCCCAGTTAGCTGAAGAAATATAGGGTAAAAACTCTGAAGTCTAAAAAAGCCTGTCTTGTTAAAAACAAAACAACCAATCAACCAACCCTCATGAAGTGCAGTTAAAGCTCTGCACCCTTATAAAGCAGTGGGAGGGCAAACAAGATATAGTCACACCTAAAGGAATATTCATGTCAAGAAAATCTAATTGCAAGCATCTAGCAAATGTGCAGTTTATACAGATCAATCTGGCCAAAACATTTTCAAGACTTATTCCTCTATAAATTGTTGATTTTTTAGCACTTCCCTTAAGAACAGGAGATATTCTGAAAAATTAAGGGAAAATAGATTGATCATAGCTGGTAAGTGGTGACTGGAATTAATCAGAATCTTGGGGTGGTAAAATTCATACATTTTCCTTATTGACATCACTGCTAAAACCAAAAAATATGGTTCGATTTGCTCCTCAAATAACCTCCCATATTTTTTGTTTTTAGCAGTGATGTCAATATCTTGGACAAAGTGTAGCAAAGGAAATAGATTCTTTTTAATTTTTCCCAGTAGTTCCTTGCATCAAATTATGGCTCTAAAATAACTAAATTTTGTCATCATGTTTGGGTTGTACGTTTGATTTCAAGTCCCAAGTTGTGCAACTCTTGCAAAACAGCTCAGGCCTGATTGAAACTGCTAGAGCAACTGTGATACTAAAAATGGGAAGAGGGTTTGGTCAGTGTTTGCAGAAGTAAAGCCGTCCTTTGCCTTCATGCCTGTACTTGGATTGATGCTTGTGCAAGTTACTGTCACTGAGGAGTGAGATCAGTAGCAGAAGACAGTCCTCAGGGATGAGGTTTCTGTTGGAAAGGGGCAGCTAAGGAAATCTGGTTATGTGAGTTTGGCATAGGTCAGCAGATGGGTGGTTTCAAAGATCTTCAAGGAAATGAAAAATGAATGCGTATTAGGGGTTCTTTAAATCACAGGAGAGTGGGTTTGAATGGCAAGGTTTTGGTAGTGAGGGTCCTACTCTGATATGAATGGTATTAAAATCAACTCACTTCATCAATCCAGTCTGTTTTGCCTGCATTGGTAATGCATGAATGAACTCTACCTACCTTTCAGATGATGAACCTTTAACCATATTTCATATTACATTTTCTCTCTTCTGTCCAGATGAGGAGGGGAGTGATAGAGCAGATTTGTTGGACACCTGACATCCAGCCAAGATCAACCCACCACACTGATGCAGGAAAACAAAATGGCAAATGCCTTCCGGTATTCTTATCATTTACAAAGTGAGGACCTAAGACTGTAAGAGAGCATTGAAGCAGGCATAAAGGAAAGTGAGTCTTGCATGAATGTATTTAATCAGATGTAGAGTCAAAGTAATGATGAATAATGTCTAAATACTTTTGTAAACAGGTGCAAACACTCTTTTCCCCTGCCCAGAGAGCTGCCACTGTTACATGATAGCTTAATATTTCAGCTAGAACTACAGCTGGAAAGGCAATGATATTGAGTGATTTTCATTATCCATTCAGTACTGCTGAATGTAGCCATGTAAAATAATACTAAAATAAAGTCATCAAACAGATTTTGCAAAAAGCTTTGCAAATCTGGAATTTTTTTTTTTTATTTGTAAATAATTTGTGTTCGTGGAGACCCCTCCAAACAGCTCTGGGCTGCTGATTGAGTTTTCAGGTAATTTGTTTAAACCTGTTTAAAAGTCTGAGTTACAGCTATAGAAGTCCTTACCCCTGAATTTGTAGCTGCTGCTGCTCTCTCATGTGCCAAGTGGAGTTTGGGGCAGTGTGATAGCAGCTTGGGATTGTATGCTGGTATTGCTCTTGTAAGACTGGATCTCTAGTGAAAGTGCTCCACGAACTTGCAGCAGAGTTGCTGCCCCTAATATAGGACAGATAGGGGCAGTTGATAGACTGAAGCTGATTATAAACTTAGCAATAATTTGTTTTCAAACTGCATTTCTTGGCTTCACTAGATTCATGCTATAGGTGTACAATTTGATGAGATCATAATATGATCTCATTGATATGGGGTTTTAAGTTTTTTTGTATTTCCTTCTATTCAGTGCATCTATTTTTATAATCAAGAATGTATAAGCCTTATAAAAACTTGCACAGCAAAGATTTTAGTATTCCTGAGGCTAGAACAAAAGCAAGAAAGCAAAAACATCATTGGCTAACTGAGGATTACTATTTTAAGTTCAGTATAGCTTACATAAGCAAACTTGAACAGGACCATTTAGTTTAAACATCAAAGGGAGATTCTTAATAATAAATATTTCTTCTAGTCTTGGACTTTCGGACCTGGGAAACAGATGAATGTTCAAGTGCTAAATATGTAATGTAGCTTAGCTTTCCATCAGTGTTTTTAGTTTCTTAGCTGTTTCTAAATGTTTGGTTCAACATGCAACAATGTGAACAGATGAAATATAAACATCTATAGAGTGCAGGATATTATCTTGCCTTGTCTGAGTTGTGTTTCAGTTTTATAGTAGAATGTCAGTGTGAGAAAGCAGGATATCAAAATACAACCAACCAATTATTCAGGTGTTTAGAAGGATGTAGTTAATTTTGTAAAGCCGAATTTGTCCAAAAATCTTATGTTAATAACAGATAATTTATTACCTCAGAAAATCCATTCAGTGTTTTAAATAGGATTTCCACTGGATTCAGAAGGATGAAAACCACTGCTGAAACATATCAGATTATTCATGGCCCGTAGGGGAACTGTGCACTACGGAAAAGCAGGTGTCTCCTTTCACTAGGAAGGCTTCCCATTACAGGAATAGAATTCAGAAGGACACGTGGATCTTTGAAGAATCGTAAAAGTTTCTGCTTCCTTCTCTTCTACATCTTTTGGCAAGATGATGGAAAATTGTATTTACTTGAGTTGTGTACTTACATAGCAGAATGGATTCTCTTTTAAGTAATTTTATTTGGGGAGACTGCTTATTTCTGCTGGTGATTTAAAAACTAATGTTGTTTGGTTTTTTTAATGTCACTTTTTCATTACGCACAGAGTGTAGTGATAAAATCATGCAAACTTCTTCCAAGTAAACCATAGTCAAATAATTTCAGTAGGTTTTATACGAAGAAAAGCTAAAAGCAGCAGATCACTGTTGAGTGTCCATCACTGCTAAATAAAAGACAAACTGTGTCTTTGTGAAAAGGCAAGAATTACCAGACACTGTGTGAAGATCCTGGAGGCAGGCTAAGAAGCTGGCAACTGTCCAAGAACATGCCTGACTGCTCTTGGGGTAGGTCATGAGGGTGATGGTCTTTTAGCCATCCTTGTCCCATTGAGGAATGATTCATATTTGCAAGGTATTCTTCTCCCTCTTCTCTATGTTACATATGGAAGGATTAATTCTTCCATAATTAACGTACACTTTGTCCTAATGACAAATGTCCATGTGCAGAGGTTATTCTGGAATGGCTCTCTGGTAATGCTTTATACTGAAGAGGTGTTACCAGTTTGTCTTTTTGATGTGTAGCACTAAGTCTCAGCCATTATTAAGTTGCTTGTGACGGTGTTCTTGAAGCAGTGAGTTGGGTTTTTTATCACCTGATAGGCTTTTAGCTTTAGGGATGAAAATTGAATTTCCAGTTGAATATAGGGTGGTAATCACCTGGTGACAAAGAGCTTCAGAGAAACGGAAAGATTGGAAAACATCTGGTGCTCAGTGCTGTGAGATTAGGTGTCGACAGCATTCTTTTGAGGTGATGTGAAGTCTCCGAGGAAACACCCTGGCAGCTTTTTATCCAAACACACAGAGGAGTGTTTGGAAACAGCGACAATCCTGGGGGAATCTTCCTGGGGGAATCTTCGCAGTGCTATGCTCAGAGTAGACGTATCACTTCAAGGTGCAGTATTGGTCTTGCCCCTGCCATGGGGTACTTGTTTCAGCCTTGGACTTCCACAGCTGAGGTCCTCATTGCACACCAATACATTGACCCCACAGAATATTTAAGCTGTGATGTACTATAATAATAATGGGGGAGGAAGGAGAAAAAAAATTTTGGGGTGTTTCAGTTTCCTGATGCTTTTGGAGTCAGTTCACGTTCTGGAATAGTACTTTCAAAAGCAAATGGTATTTCCATTAATGGTGTATCCTCACCAAAAGGCTTAAGATATTCTAAACTTCTCATTCAGTAGGGACTTTCTCTTTTTCTCAAAGGCATTTGGTGGTGTAGCATCCGTCTGTCATAGGAGTGTGCACATTCAGTTAGGAGCCTAATTTAATCAAGGCGTATAGAGATAGTCAAAGCTCACAACTCCAACATATGCTCTAAGCAGTACATATTAGGAATTGGAGAAATTATTTAATATTTATATTTCTAGAATTTAAAAAAATCTGTGTGTATTGTGTACCTGTGGTGGGTTTACCCTGGCTGATGCTGAGTGCCCACCAAATTTACTCTATCACCCCTCATCTCTACAGGGGGCAGAAAATAAAATTAAAGGTTCATGGAGTGGCATAAGGGCAGGGAGAGATCACTCACCCATTACAGTCACAAGCAAAACAGATGGGACTTGAGGAAATGAGTTCAGTTTCTTACCAATCAAATCAGAGTAGGGTAATGGGAAATAAAAACAAATTCTACAAGCACCTTTCCCTTGCTCTTCCTTCGTCACAGGTTCAATTTCCCTACCAGTTTTCTCTACCTTTTTCCCCAGCAGTGCAGGGAGGCGGGCAATGAGGGTTTGTCACATTACTTAGGGAAACACTGAGTGTGTTTACCAGAAATGGCATGAAGATTAAGCTGTTTGTGTCCCCCCAGTGTCACAGTCACCTCAAAAGAACAAGTCTGGAGCATGGATTAGCTTCTAACCTACTTTTCACCATTCTATGGTCACAGTGGTTTTGAATGTTTTTATGATTTAGTCTCGAAGGTAGACTTTTGCATAGTTTTGTTTTAGGAGTTAGCTGGGAACTGAAGTGTGAATTAGGGTAACACAAAGGTTGCTGCTTCAAATTTCATAACTCTACTGGTGAGGTTAAGAACAGCTACTGTAGCCAGAGGTACATTTCCAGATCTCAGCAATTCATACAGGGTTTTCTGAAAAGAGGAATGGAAAAATCTTTCAGTCACTGTACCATTAGTGTGGGATTGTCCCAATTTCATTGTGAAACCTTCAGCTGGATACAGAAGCTCTTTTTCACTTCAATTTTTCATTAAGGTTATTTTTGTTAGTTCCATTTTCCAATTGGTGGTGCGTGTTTCTATTTACAATGCACAATTAGAGACAATGGGCTTTCTGAATAAGTAATTTAAAAATATTCTATAAATTAATCAAAATCTACTTATCTAATATTTTTTTTGTTTTCAATGGGGAAATTATTAGATTAACTACTGATAAAGAGATTAATATTTTTAAATTATCTGTGCTTTTTTTAAAATTTTGTTTCTATATCTTTGTGTGGTACTTCACATGTCTCTGTTGTGATTACTTCAAGCCATAAAGTCTGCTTTAGCATCTGGCAACAGTCTGGGGTTTTTGAGCAGTGACACAGAAGATAACAGGGTATCCCGTTGTCAGAGTGCTTGTGTATCCCAGTCTGTGGCAATCAGAGTTCATACTCACAACAATATGAGAAATAGATTTTTTAAATACACGGCTAATTATGGTTTTGATCAAGGATCATTCTGCTGTATGATAGACAGTTTTGGTGCAAATGTTAGTTATAAGGGACAAATGTATTTTAGAATTTTCTTTCAATATTTATTTCAACTGTTGGGTCTTTCTCATTACTTCATTTGTGTAGCACTAGTTCGGGTAACAGGAACATGGGGTTGTTGAGCTGCCCTTTTTTAGAGCAAGGCTGCCCTGTCCTGCTGAGTGAGGCCATGCATTAGCTGAGAAAAATCTGCTGTACTTCCCAAGGGTGCCAGGTCAACAGCCTCATGATAGGGTCACTTAGTGCATTGAACAACACAGGAGTAAAACTGTCAGAATTTTGTAGTCTTAAGTGTAATTTACTATAAATTATAGCCTGCTCTGTTGAACTCTCAAGCAGGAATGAAACTGTGGAATAATGCTGAAGTCAAAGCTGTGTGTTAAAGCCACTTTCTCACCTAAAGGTTTATTCCCGGCCAGATTGTCCTTTAAACACTAATATGTAAAATATAAAAAAGCATTCACTAAAAATTTGCCTTGAGCAGCCAAATTCTGCTGTCTTCTTAACAGTGAGAGTGGAACTTCTTTGTTGTTTATAGATATAGCTAAAGGAAAAGGGGCTAAGAACGCATACACAAAAAATCAAACCAGGAATCTCACTACTGGTTTCTGAATAGCAGTCAAAATAAATGTTTTTGAGTTTCCATCCGTTTGCTCATGAGGGTTTCCTGGTATTCCCAAAAAATTCCTGGGGTAAAATACATGTATTTGTAGTAATCTCTGTAGTGTGCTGAAGCAAACCATCACAATGGCAATATTCTCTTACATTCCTTCCATGTGTATAGAATAAAGATTTCTTGGGTATTTTAGCACAACTGAAATCTGGAATTGAAGACTTTTGTCTCACTTGTAAAATAATGGTCATGAAATTCAGATTCCAGTCCAGGATTTTGCTATTGAGTCCAAGGGGTTTTTATTCATTAATTTACTGTTTGCTTAAATATGACCATCTGGGCGGAGGGAAAAAAAAATTTCTGTGACTTTTTTTTAGCAATAATGCAAAAAATTCTTCCAATTATTCATGCTGACCAAGCATTGTTGGAAAAGGTTAATTTTTTTTTAATCATTAAAGAACATAATTATTTTTACAAAATATTTACATAACTTTCCTTATTGTCTGAAGTCCACACAGCTCACAGAGTTGGGATGCTTATTGGGAGTCACATGATCACTGCTGAACAATGGTGAGAGAAGATTTAAAAATTAATTGGAGCAAAGGATGAAAATAATATTCCTCCTCCTCCTTGGTGAATGAGGCTGTGCCTTTCTCCCATTCCCCAAGTACTATCTAATTATTTTTCCACATTAGGTCATAGAACTTTATCAGGAAAGTTCTCCCATAGCTTGAAAGTGCATTCTAGAGGAAATAAAGAATTTAGAAAACTTCCCCATACTTATAAAAACAACAACAACAAAAAACACAAACCAAAATCCTCAAAACAGAAGTGCAAACAGGAATGTATTTCTCTATGGAACACAAGTTTAAAGTGAGATACTTCAGTACAGCAGGAGAACCAGTGGAACAGGGTCTTTTCAGATCCAGTAAGTACTTATTTTTCTGTCATCATTATAGCAAGAATAAAAAATATTGGCAATTCAAGGTGACTTATTCTGATTCCATGTTGATGCCATACAGCCTTATTTTTGCCAAAGCTTCTCCTCTATTATTCTGCCTCCCTCATTTCCTGCTGTGTCAGTCACAGAATCATGGAATGGCTTGGGTTGGAACAAAACAGTTACCCTGGGTCATCACCTTCTTACCGAGGTGTGAGTATCAGTGCCAATGAAAAGTCTCTGGTGCCAACCATCCTCCAGAAATCTCTAGGATTGCCTTTCTCTACTGCATTACCTTTCCAGCAGGGCCTCGGAGTGGTTAAAGTCCCCATGTTAACCTGAAATTGTGAAGTTTCATCTGATTCTTTAAAGGAGGCTTCCTGATTTCTTGGTTAGATGTTCCATAACAGATACCCACCATGTTGTCTCCCTTGGTGAGGGCGTCAGTTTGATCCCAGTGGTTCTGCAAATGCCTGGAAAATCCTAATTTCTCCTACATGTTTATCTCTGTGTATGACTTTGTGTTTAGGCATTTTTTATTGTGAAAATGCAGTATCAGATAGTTACAAGAACTCAGTCTCATGTGGCACAGCATTCCACCCTCCCTGTCATTATAACAAGCAGGATCTAATATGGGTAACTTCCAAATTGTGGTATAAGCAAGCTGTGGGTGAGCTGCAGACATTGGTGTTTACTGTAAGCTGGTGGAGAATGTGTTGCTAAATCTCTAAGTGAGATCCATGGCAACGCTGCCAAGGAACAATTGGCTTCCAAACCAGAATTAGGGTCCGTGGGAGCGGATCTGGAAAAGCCTGTGAAGGCTGCGTGGCCAAAACTGAGTAATTGCATTTTGTTGTAGCTAAGCTCCTGCTTAATCACAGTCAAGAAAAATTTGTGGAACCAATTTTCAGTTGTTTTTCAACTGAAGATATGAAGTTTAGCCATATGTAACCCGAACAATGGGTGCTGAGGATCACCCTGCACCTTTATAGACATGATTTATTTTATTGATGAGGGTTGTCATTCGTGTTCACAAGGTAGTAGTAATTACTACAACTCTGTTCAGATGAGGTCTTGTACAAGTGCAGTGAGTGGTGTAAAGAAGTGGGCAGTCAAGGACAGCTGCAGAGTTCTGAAGGATTTTATAAAGGCTAGTAGTCTTCACACAAGTACACTGATAAAAGTGAGGCATTAGGCATATCAGTGTGGGGAAAAGAAAATTGTGATAAAAGGCACTCTTGGTGTAGGATCCATTTCTAGAGCAATACCCTGCTAAAAATCATGGTTAACATGGAACAGTGCTTTTATTGAAACATAACTTTTCTAATTTTTTAAAATGGTTTCAAGACTACAATTTTAAAATATTAATCAGTAAATTAATCTTTAAGGTGATATTCATCTTTGGGCTTATAATTTTGTGGTAACTAGAGCTCGAGTCTAGGTCTGAGTTAGTTGAAAAGTTGAAACAATTGTTTGGGAGCTAGAAGAGTAAGATGTTCTTAGAAAGCAGAGGAGAGTTCTGTGAGGATGCTTTAGTAGTATTGCCAGCTTTGATAAGGTTTGGGAGAACTGAAAATACAGCAGTACAAAAAAATTGATTAATAAATAGGTCACAAGCTACACATAAAAAAAAGGTAAGGCAAGTGTGCTGAGACTATTTCAGAGACAACACAGTGACATCAAAAGAGAATATTTTGGGTAGCTCCTTAGGCAAATGGTCTAACTGTAAATGGGGTGTGCCATGGTAGCAAAAACCAGGTTAAATAAATATTATTAGTTTGATTTATCAAGTTTGTTGGTGACTGTTGATACATGGTGTTGTGAGGACTCAGATCTGTGAGATCTGACTGCAGGTCAGAGTACAAAATGCTGACACCGCAGCTGCATGTGATGAGGGGAATACTTCTGCATTAGTGAGAAGCCCAGTTTTAGGGTGCTCTTAAAAGAATTCCTTTCTAGAAGGAAAAGACTCATTATGATGAAGTTATGCTGCTGTTATTCAGAATCACCCATGTTCTTTGGTAGCTATGGGCACACAGTGATCATGAGTGGGATCCTGTGAGATTTGTGGGTGAGCAGCACAAGTGAGCAGAGAGTTGTGCCCAGCCAGCAGCACACTGTGGTGGGTGTCACCTACAGCAGTGAAGCAATGGGCATTTTCCCCTGGACTAGCACCTAGGCTGAGCTTTCCCACATGACAGCAGTGTACAGTAGGCAGCTGAGCTCAGCCCAAAGGCATGTGTTTGACGTGCCTCCCACTCCTCCGACCACCTGGCTGCAACCTGATGCCATAATGCGTGACAGCCAGGTGTTCAGTTTGCTGCTTCCTACGTCAGCATTGCTGGATTTGAAAATAACAATGGCAAAAAGGATGATGAAAATGTTAGTAAGAGAGAAGATTGCTGTTGACTGAAATCAGAATAAGCCTCCTCTTCAAATGCACAGATGCTAAAGCGTAAAGAAAATCTTTGCTCTTCATGCTGTTGTCTATGATGCTTAAAAATGACTAATTGGATGCCACAAAGTGCCCTGAAATAAGGCTCTAACTCCCTAATACTGTGGCTTGGTTGGGAAGATAATTGCTCCTCTCCTTAAATTTTGGCAAAGAGCAGAGCTTTTCAGTTTAAGCATTCTTAAGACAGAAAAAGAGAAAAGTTTAGCAAATGCCTTGAGTATCATCCTGGCTTTGGGAAGATAAAATCTTTCTTGCTGCCTTGGTGAAATCCCTTAAATTACTTAACTGCTTTAAATTTCGCTTTTTTATTTTGTACTCAGCTACTTGAAAGGCATAGAAGCAGATCATTTTTAGCACAACTGCTTTACAATGACTGTTACACCTTAAATTATTTCAGTATATTGTCCTGGTTGCGTTGCAGCTGTCTCCCAAACTGCTTTTTTTTTAAGTTTAGTGGAAGCTGTCTACCAAATAATGGCTCCATAATGCTTTCCCAGGTATTCTTCCGATACCATCATAACCCTTAAGCACACCTGGTAATTTTACTGGTGAGACATGGAACATAATGCTAAAACCAAGCATTTCGATTCTTTCCTAAACAGGAAGAAGTCATACAGGCCTCATCAGCAGTAACAGCTTGCCCTCTGCCTTTCCACAGGTAGGATTCATTCAAGCTGGGTATTTTCAGCACTTGAAGAGGGATTTGCTTTACTTGTACAGAGGAAGTATGAGAAATATAATGGAAAAGCTACAGGTTTGAAATTTAACTTGGTTACTGACTTGTGGGTGAAAGGGATTTCTATAGAGAGAAATTGCAATAGCTTTTAAGACCATTGATTACTTTTGATTCATACTTAGATTTAGAGTACAGAGAGCCTCTAAGTTAAGAACACATGTTCAAGATCACAAGTTGACCCGTGGACACTAAGCTATTTTATATTCTCTGAAAGCACTGCTGTGGCTGATCTTGACACCTCATCTACAGAGGGCTTCATCACTTGTTCTCATCTATATTCCAGAGCAATAAAAATAGGTTTTTTCATTTCGTACTTAGTGTCATAGTTCTTCATCCCTCAAATTCATCCTGTCTAGCCACCAAAGAGAATAGTTCTGCTAATTTATCAATACACCTAGTAATTAATTGGAGTAGTTCACTGTTCAAGGAACTCTAAGCTTGCGCTTCTCCATTTCTTTTTGTTTTGCAAGATTGCTACAACAGATGTTAGCACTATCACTTATTTGGAGATTATTTAGAAGCGGCCAAGAATTAACAGAGCTGTACTTCTTGCGTATTCAAATTCAGAAGTTGGCCTGTAGCCCTTTGTATTTTGTTAGGGCTTTTATAAACTAAACAGGAGAATTGAAGCTTTAGTGTTTCCAGAGTTGGTTAACATCTTTTTATTTTTTAATGGAGTCAAGCATGTTACACTTGCTTTTCAAGCCAGCGTTATAGTTTTACTTCTTGCAGGGGAAGACTTGAGAGAAAAGCAGGTGCAGTTCCATTCATAGTTTCTTTACTGGGGTTAAATCAATGTATAGCTGTCTACTTGCTGCAGTTACCATTGTTGGGAGGAAGCTGAATTGGAAGCACATGGCTAACTTGAGTCAGTTATAACACATCACTAAGCTTCTTCATGACAACTTTGCTGAGTTATATAAGTACAGCATTGTTTGTAAGGATTTAGCTAGTGCCTTCCATAATGTACTGCTTCCTAACTTTTTTTTTAATTGAAATGTACTATATTTATAAGTTGAGGCAGGATATTTTGGTTATTAACTTTTTCCATCCAGTACTTGAGATTATAAGAACCTGCTTTTTTTTACTGAAACTTTAACAAAATCTATCTGCCTGGACTGAGCTGTCCTGAGACTTTTAGCCAAAATAAGTCATTCACATCCAAGAATGAGTCAATTCAATAATCTTTCTGATTAATAAAGAAACTACCCCAAAAAAACTTCAAAAAACTCCAAACCCCCAACGAACAACCACAAACCCCAAACCTAGACTCCACAGAATTGAAGAAAAGCTGCCTAAAGCTATGAATGGATTTGGCCTTTAGTTCTTTCTTTGAAATCTGCTTGTATTTAGCAAAACAGTCCATCTCTGAAAAATTGCAGTGCATTTATGCTCAGTGGTGATGACTTCTGTGTTCAGCTGTTGAATTCCCCACGGCCTCTGTTGAACACATTGGAAAGTTTCTCCCGTAACCTCAGCTTCCAGCAGAAGGAGGATGTACTGGGTCTTCTGGGACAGGAGGGCAGTACTGCTGGGGGGATGTTCCCCCTGCAAAAGAGGCTGTGGGGCAAGAGTCTGGGGTGAGCTGGGGATGGACATTGGCTTGGTTGGGATGGGGATGGACGTTGATTGGGGTGGGATGGGATGGGGTGGGAGATGCTGTGAAAAACAGGAGGGGAAATACTACTTGAGTTCCAGTGTAACTGGAGCTGGGTAAGAGGTAGGGGTAGAACAGCCCTGGAAAAGGGCTGGCTCATATTGGGAAGGAAAGAGCTGGGCAGCAGGGCCAAGAGAAAGAACTAAAGCAGTAGAGAGATGAGGGACTGCCCCATTGCAGGTGTGCACATGCACCTTGGGGCATCTGAACACTGCCTTGGAAAGCTGGTTTC
Source organism: Petroica traversi (assembly GCA_025920805.1). Classification (NCBI taxonomy): domain Eukaryota; kingdom Metazoa; phylum Chordata; class Aves; order Passeriformes; family Petroicidae; genus Petroica; species Petroica traversi. Next base: position 2,970,854 of record JAHLSL010000055.1, read on the forward strand.
TACCTGGTTCATTCCTGTTGGGATGCTTAGGATGCCAGGCAAGGAAATGATGCTGTTTGTTTCTCACACATCATCCCTCTGGCTATTTTCGGTATTCTGAATACACAGCTTAACAGTGAGGTTTGAGAGCCATACAAAGTATTCACAGATGCTGCTGAAGTCTCTCAGACCTGAGCCTTGGAAATATAAGGATGTAACAGTAAGAACAGAAGGAATCATTGACATCTTAAATTGATTGTCAATAAGTGCATTAATTATGAACTATTCAGCAGCTATAATCAACAAGGTCACAGCATGTTCCATGAGTAGCCACTTATCTGTAAGGTCAATATTAAATCATGGGAGCCAGAATTGCTCTATGATAATTTCAGGTTTGGCAAAATATAAAAGATGCATACTGCATAAACTTGACATTGAATAAAATTTGTCTGAGTGTCAAGATAGAATGCTGGTTGGAGTAGATGCTTTTTGGAATTCATATTACTTATTTTCTTAGCTTAATTTCCTTTTCATTGGTCCCAGGAACAAAACATTTGTGCACTGCTTTTGTGCAGGGTACAGTTATTACCAGGCAGCCAATGATGCCACTTGTGTGGGGGTAAATGAATTTGCATTAGCTTTACTTTACCTATCATGAGTAAAAATAATCCTGCAGGTGTTGTAACTGGACTTTGGTGCTGTCTGGGAATATATTTCATTCCCCATTAACTGCAAAATCCATGCTGCTGCATCTCTGCAGCTGTTGCTATATAAACTGGCCCAATTAAAGCAGTGAATGTTTAGCTACAGGGTATATGGAAGTTAATTGGAAGTCTCTGAATGGTTTAAGTGCCTCACGCAAGGAGATGCTATTGATAGTTCACATAAGCAGGGTGGCACTGCTTGGTGCCCGAATGTCATGAGTTTAAAGTCAAAGGGCAAAATGCTGGTCTCCCTTAAAGCCAAAGGAAGTTTTGCTATTGAGTTCAACAAACAGGATTTCTCCCTTAAGTCTGTGACTTTGGTTAGGAGGGGAGTTGTGTTGTACTTTTAATTCTTGTGGCTTTACCAAGAGGCTGTATTCCAAAAGTTTTCAGATTTTTATTTAGTCTGATGGGGTTTGTGGGAAACTAAATTGAAGTGTATTTAAGGGCCCCAGGGACCTGCTCTGGTGAACTGCATCAGGAGAAGCTGAACATCTGCTTGATGCTCGGACACAACTTTAGCAGAATTCCTAAACATTCAAAAGAAATGGCAGAAAATCTGTTTGCTTTTAAGTTTCAAATCTCATCACTCTAAGTTTTAATGTCCTTACTTACAAATTATAAAAAAAAAAGAAGTAAAAAAAATACAAAATATTTACCACTGAGGCAGAAAATATATAAAAGAGGAAGGGAAAGAAAATCAAGCAGTTTTGCAGTTTTAGGGTGGTTTTACACAAAGGAAAATTCAGAACTGAATTCCGGAATATAACAAAAACGTGCATCATACTAACATGAAGATGTTTTAACAGTGATTGTGCTGTCATAACAAACACCTGGTTTATCAGTTCTATTTCACATGTGAATTAAATGGACTTTATAGTAAATAGATCGTTTTAATTTCAATTAACAGTTTTTTACTATAAGGAAAATGTACAGAATTTGTGTGGACATCCATGTACTATGTTTACTCAAATACAGAAAATACTTCGCTGCAAACTTTTAAATATAATAAAATGCATTTAATAGCAATCTTTTATGGTATCATCATTATTTATGAACATAACATTCAAAATACGGAAATTCAGTTGTGGATCAAAATGACCATAAAAACAGTAACTCAGAGAACCTTATAAACATGTCAACAGCCATCATTTACCCTAGATAGCTCATACCAATGTAAAAAACATATAAAATGTAGAATAATTCTCAACATATGGTTTACTTTGTTGCATTGTTTCTATATATTGTGATAAAATCCAGAAAATTATATTATGAAGAGAATAATGGGGTTTATTAAACTAAAGTACAGGTTAAAGTCATTCTTTTCTTGTGATGAACATATACCAACAGTGATTAAAAAATAAACATTTATTTACAAAATATTGATGCATTCATATTACACAAGTCAGTTATATCAAAGTGGTTTTTAAACAATATCTGTAGCAACCAACTATTTGCATTGGTTTACCATAGTGCAAACGGTAATGTTGCAAAGGTTAAAATGTGGGATTGCAATTTGAATGCTGGATTTCTCTGCTGCCTTCTGTTTTTCTATGCCTAGAAAACTATTCCTTTTCATTTATAAAATACCTATTTCTTGCGAATGTTGAATAGTGTACCTGAGGATAGGGCAAATTCATTATTAAGCCTAAATTCTTTCACTTATATAACTATTTACTCAGCCTGCTTATGTAGCACCATTGCCATTGATTGCTAACATACTAATGAGAAAAAGGAATGGAAACATGCTAAATACACTATGCCATCCCTAATTTCAGGGTTTGTCCATTTGTGTGGAATTTCATCTGATACATTTCACAAGTCTGTACTATATATTCAAGTGTTTAAGGATGATTCTGGTGTTATTGTGTAGTGGAGTACATGTTACCAGTATATATGTTCCTGTAAATATATTAAGTGAAGCTGTGAAGAAAGGAACCTAAAAGCCTGCTTCTTCTGTCCTCAGGTGAGAAGGAGCTTGCTTTTGATTATCAATGTGTACTGAAACCTGCATATAAATTTGCATCCAAATGACAGAACATTGATTCCCGCATAATGTAAGAACTTTGTGGATTAAATCCGGTGATTTTGATTGTAGCTTTTCTCTTTTTCTGGCTCACAAGCAGCCATCAGGTAATTACATTGTCCTTTAGTTCATGTTCTGTAGCTGGTGCTGGTAGCACAGGAGGTCAGCAAAGTCTTGTGAATGTAATTTCACAGTTTGAAAGATTGGTGAGGGGGTATAACTTTTTCTCTTTTTTTTTTTCTTTTTTTTTCACTTTTTTTTTTTTTTTGGTAACTTCCATGATTTTTGAAGCACTGGGTCCGACGAGGATCTCATGAGCACCCGCAGCGATCTACAACCATGGCAGGTATCTTGCCGTAGATGATCTGCTCCTTGCCGTTGAAGTACAGCATATTGATGGGGGACATCTTAGTGGGCGTGCAGCAGGGGCCTGCTGAGCCTCTGGGGTTTGCTTGGTGCACCAGGTGGGTGTGTGGGTATTTTTGTAAAAACACAAATTCACACTCTCCGGAGCAGTAATTGGCTTTGTATCTTTTGGGAGCGATAATCCAATCCCAGCCAAAAGCTTCAAAATCCACGGTCAGCGGGTAGCGGCAGCATCGGGACTCTGTTGAGTGCTCGTCACAGTCGAGACCGAAATCTCTGCGGGACCTTTTTGGTGTGTCTGTAACTCTGACCTCTAAAAATGGGTTCTGTGAGAAGAGGAGAAGGAGGTGGAATCATTTCTGAGGTAAGCACAAGTTAAAACATGCAAATAATATTTCAGATGTAGATGTATCGAACTAATATTCTGAAATTAAGTTTGCAATCAAAATTCTATTATAGTTATCTCAGCTTTTCTCTGCTGTTTCTTTGTAGAGCTTTAAGACCCGAGTACCTGTCCCTGAAATCACCACTGTCTCAGTACTAGCGTCATTTAACTGCTATAAGAACATTTCCAAAATTTGGAGGATGCTGGATTTTTACTTCTGATGTGGGGTCTGTTTATTTGTTTGTTTGTTTTAAACTCCTTAATAAGAACTTCCGTAAGTCCTTCTGAAATTTCCTCCATTAAAATCATATTGAATTCAGGCTTTTTTGTCCAAACAAGGAAGGTTTTTTTGTCCAAACCAAGGAGGACAAATGTTGCTTCTCTATCGCTGCCATGCTTGAATGACTCTATGACTGAATGAATTTGGAGGGGCAGCTAAATATTTGACTCCTGGAAGTGTTCTGTGGCCGGGAATGTACTTTTGGCAGTTCTCTGAGCCACATGTCTCCTACTGAAGGTGTGTTTCCACAGTCACCAATTAAGCCTAGAAGGAAATTGCTGGAGAGGAGCTGGAGGGAAGAGAGGAGAGATTTCAGCTGTTATCAGCTGTGCCTCTAACCCTGCTCTGCCATTGCATGTTTATTTATAGATGATTATAGCTGTGGGTTATCCATATGTATCAGCATTAGAATGGATGGAGGTGATGAGAACATTCCTGATCATGATATCCAGCTGGCCTATTTCAAATACAGATCCACATTTATATTGGGTGTACACTCAAGATATAATGGAGCTTTTCTTTTGAGCTCTTTTAAATTATATTACACTGCTGTGAAGTTAAATGTTACATAAATATGGTTGGACAAAATGATCTAAAAGGTCTTTTCCAAGCTAAATAATTCTGTATTTCTGTGATCAAAAGATTCATCTACTACATAGAAGTAAAAGTTGAATAATTTTCTTCCTATTTTATTCAAAAGGAGGTATTACTTGGTTGTGACAAGTTCAGAAATTTTTATAGGTTGTGGATGATTGGTGATTTGCAGAAACAAATAGCAAGGGAAATGCTGTCATTTCACTTCAGGTTTATTTCAGGTATACTTGTAGGTACATTTCAGGTTTAATTTGTTCAGCTATTTTTATAAAAACAAACGTATGACTTGATTGTTGTATCAAGCAGAATTTCTCTATTCAGACATTTCTAACAGGTAGAATGATGCACTCTACCGAATACTGAAAGGTAAAGAACTTAACATTATGAAGAAGATCTGTTCTCACCTTCATAAAAAGAGACAGTTCTTCTTGTTGTTAATAGAAATTATATGCATAGAGAGTATGTAGGAATTCCCTTACCTTCTCAGCAACACTGGAGGCATCTTTCCTACCAATGAAAGAATCTAAATACTGTTCTTTTAGCTTTATGTGAAATAGCTGCTTATTAAGCAGTATTTACTCTCAAAATTGAAAACTATGTTACTTTGATAGTATCACCCATCAGTAATTGCCAAAACCTTTTCTAGTTAATACCTCACAGTGTCTCTCTGAAATACTGCAATTTCTCTCAATTTTTTAAATAGGGAAATAGAGGCAGAGGAATGCTATTGATCAGAGAGCAAAGAATGAAAGAACTGGATATACAGAACTTTTATCTTCCGTTCTCTAAACAATGCATCCATTTTATCCTTAAAACAGAGCTTAAATGCTTTTCAATGAAATGGGATTTTTCTAAATAGACTTACCAATCCATCTTCCCCCGGTCCTGGGAAAGTTACAGCCAAATTCCGTCCGTTCTCATCAAAAGCTTTTATTTCGATGCCTAAATTGGATTCAGGCTGTTTGAGCCAATTTTGCAACACAGTCTTCACATCAATACTCTGCCAAATACCGGTGCCTGGGTTCATGTCAAGTTTCAAAGATCGAATTCCAGTGTATCTTGTACCATCTTTCATGGGTTTAATAAGTCTCAGGATCTGCACAAACACCGTTGTAGGTTTTTGGACTTGCCTCAAGTATATCCACAATTGTGCCTTTACTACTTTGTTATATTGTATTTTAGAGCTAAACTTAAAGAAGCAACATTTTGGTTTTCCCTCCATTTGTACAAGAAAATCAGCTATAAATGAATGGAAAGAACATATTACTGAACAAGGAACAAGAAAAAATGCATATATTAAGCTGACTATTTTTTTCAGACTTTATAGAAAATATTACAATATGTTATAAAGGGTATCAGTAACAAAGTGGATTCAACCTAATTAATTTTCTACGGTTTACACTCTAGGGCAACTTTAATGGATGTCAACAAAATTATTATTCTGTCACCTACTACCAATTCACTTCTGCTGGCCACCTCCTGAGGACCTTCATAAAGCATGCAGAATAGCAACTTTGCATAAGCTGACTCAACACGTGTGTGGTGATCCAGCTATTTCTAATTTACTCCAAAGCCTCAGCCTGCTGCAAACCACACAGCCCGGGGCAAACTGCATGAGCACTTACATTTCTTTTCTCAGTGGGAAGAAAATGACAGAGGGGATTAATACAAGGATCATTTTGTTTTCATTTGAATAATATTAGAGGAAAGTCACATGTAGTGCTGCGTTCCTCCTACGATGCAGCTGTCATACCTAGTCATGGCAATATCTTTCCATGCCAGGATAAAATGGGTAGTACTAATCCTAAATGGTGCAGGGCTTTAACATTCATAAATCTTATCACTTAAGATACCTTTCTCTTTAGTGCATTTAAAATAGCACAAGGGCTTTTAATAAGAAGTAGGAAATGAACTCAGAGCAACAATATACAACAACTTTTCTTTAGTAAGTGTAACTACATTGCAATTTGATTAAAAATAGTTTAAAAGCCCTGAACATAATAGGCTGGAATAAAAGTGCAGGCAGACCTAAGCTTTGTGATAAGGCTGCAGTAAAATAATGCTATTAAGTGCCCATCTTAATAATTACTAAGTTGAAAAATTTCACCAAAAAGTTACTTTTTCATCTATGGGGTACATTTTTAGCTGGTGAGAGCAGCTAATATTGTTCTAGTTTGCATATAATAATGATATCTGTAACTGCTAACATGCTTTATATGTCTTGTCATCTTTTTCCTTTTTGACATCATATTCATAAGTGTTATTTAAAAAAACAGCTGCCATAGTCAAATACTTTAGCTGATGAAGAACATAAGATACTACAGTATTAGCTGTGCAAAAGATACTTGATAGGAGCCATAGCAGATGTTTAGCACTCGGAAGATAACTCAGAATCTGCTCATTCAGTAAATGCCTTCATTCTTCCTTGGCACAACTACGTGAGCTGATTGCTATAGCACAGGCATTTTTACATTTAAGTCTGCTACTCACATATTTGCTTTCAATATATAGTTTTAACTCTGAGGTGGGTGGTGCTAGTTTATAGGATCAGCAAAGAAGCAAGAATTTAACTCTCTACTTGCACTTGCTATAGCACATTGCAGTTAGGTAGGTGTAGTGCTCTAAGCTGCCTTTCTTTTGATTTCTAGGGCTTCTAAAAATACTCGCCAGTGAAACCTCCCTCACAAAAATATAGTTCTTTCATTATCTGCACTTGTAATTTATATTGGAGAGAGGAAATGCCCCAAGCACTGCAGATAACAAAGTTGACTGAGCTGCAGATCTCCCTTTGCTTTCTAACGCAATGGGCAAATCCTAAGTGCTACAGGGCACACACATTATAAGGAGCTGAAAACCAAACAGTAAAACAAAGGATCGCCACACGGTCATCTGAACCTGGCTCAAATTCTTTAGAAATTACACTCTCCTCCCTCCCTCCAGCAGACTTCAGCCAGCAGCCTGTTGGGAGAGCCCGAGGAGGAGTTGTGTGGCTCTACAGCAGGGAGACAACTCTTTCAGAGGGGCAGTGGGAGGCGAAAGAAGCAGGGTTACTTACACTCTGTAGGCATTGTGATAATCGTTTCAGTGGTGGCATGATAGTCATCATCTTCCAAAGAGCCATCGCTACTGTCATCTCTCTGCACATCATACTGATCAATCAGTTCCTGCAGTGGAGGAGCCTTGGGCAAAAGTTGTTTAATAACATCCCTGCTAATGTTAGGAGCTTGTTCCAGGCGCAGTTTGCTGAGGATTTGAATTTTTATGGCTTCTATTCTGGAAGATTTTGTATTCTGTCTCCACGTACAAGCATTGCACAGTCCATCCTTTTCAGCGTTCTCTGTGGGCTGACTACTGTCATCAAGAGCCAATGGATCAACTGAAACCAGCATGAACAGGTAAATAGAAGCATAGAGCGCTAGCTTTTGCATGATCTCACATTCAGTGCAGCACTTTCCCCTTCTTTTTTTCCCCTCCCCCTTTCCCTTTCAGTACTAAACAGATTCGTGAAAGCAAATGCAATCTGAGAGACAGCTTGCCACACTGGTGTACCTTATATATTCAAGGGGGCTTTTTATACTCCAACTTTGATTAGGCTCATGTCGTCAAACCCGAGGATTGGTTGCTGTCCCAACAATGAATCTGGCTGTCAGAGGGTAAAGCCCTGTCGATCACAAGTCACTAACAGCGTTTAGTTACAGCCGAGGGTGAACTGATTTATCTGGGTGCTTCACAGAGGATATGCCTTCACATTCTGAAAGGATATATTTCCAAGTATTGTGGGCAGCAGTACTGAAAGACAGCACTGTCATTCTTAAATATTATACCAACTGTATATTTGTACTACGAATCAAGAGAGACTTTGCTCTAAACTCACTTTAGGCTTCTACCAATCTTTCTGACTTAAAAGTTTGTTCTGTTTAAAAGAAAATCCCAAGGGGTTACTGTTAGCAGGCAGGAAAATAATTTTAGAAATGGATTGCAAAAAGTACTAATTTATCTTGTTCAAGAACTAATATATATTCTGCAGTTCCTCTTTCAGAAGAACTTACTGGGTTTTCCTAGTCACTAGCTAAAGCAGTACTGGAGATTTTGTGCATATCTGACACTATGCAAATGCCTCTCTTACTTGTTTGTCCCTTTAGCATATATCAAAATCCACAGAACAAATCCTTTACTGAATTAACATTCAGTTATGAAAAATGAGTGTGTCCCCTCGTCATGCTATCACCAGAATCCTGGGCAGTAAATTAAGTATCTTTAGTAGCAAAAGTATTTTAAGGAATATCTTTAGCTACTCCCTCTAATATTACACAGGCATAGTTCAACTTGTTTTTTTCATTATTAGTAAAAGCATTAAAATACTTAAAATATTTAAATCTCCACTATGTATTGATCTTTTTTTTCCCATGTAACCTTTTATTTCTCTTCAAAATTATTACACCAACTTAAGTGATATCTCTGTGTTTTTTCTTATTTTCTACTCAAATATTTAGAAATTCTCTTATGTCCTGCATATGTTAAAACATACAGTTTTAATACACTTTCTGCATAAGAGAGTTACATCTATGTGTAATTGTATTGTTTATGGCTTATAAAATCTTACATTTGATCTTAAAGTCAAATGTAGCTCACATTTTATATGCTATTAGCAATAATTATGGAACTCACACTTAGTGTGGAGCTTGGGGGTGATTACTGCTCAACATAGGCTGCCTGTCACATCAAACAGAAACTCTGGAATTGTTATGTATCATATATAGTTGTATATTTGGAATCTGTATATTACAGCAAAGGGAAATCCTGGAATTTCATGCAATATGCCAAAGTTTGTCTAAGTTAGGACTGAACTTTCCGTTTCTCATGGAGTTTCTTTTCTTTTGTCATTCTGAGTACACTTTCAGATATGTCAGACAAGGTGTTTTGCATGTGTTCATATAGGAAAAATGCTGGTACAGGTAAAGATGTGGACCGAACTCTCAAAAAATTTTTTTCTGCCCGGTCATTCATATTCTTTTTGTATCACCTCTCCAGGACATGCAAACTCTCTGTGTACCACAGAACTGAGTCTAATAATTCAGCTTATAACCAGTGACATAAATCACACATATTCAATTAAATTGATTATCCTGCCCTGATGTAAAGTTGATGCAAGTGATAAATGTATTATGCTCACACATTTCAGGCATATAGTTATAGGGTCAGAGCCTAATATTCTGGTTTTAGCCAAAAACTATGTTTTAAGCAAGGAATTTGCAGCCTTAGCTCCTGAGCATTTGATTTTTACCCAGAGACTGATGCAGCTACTCTCAACATGTGGTAACATAAATAGGCCGTGGTTCACTGCCTCAAGAAGTCAGGAGTTTGCAGTGCAGACTGCCTATCATGCCTATAACACCTTTAAAACAGATTCTTAGTGCATTTCAAGTGCTGGGAATGTGTTTTTATGGAAGATGCATGGGGTGATTTACAGTAATAATCTTTCTGAGAAGCACTGACCTGTTAGTGAATTTCTGGGGGATTCAAGTTGGGGTTTGTTTACTATTTCTACAGTGAATGTCATAATAAATTATTTTTAATTATTTCTTTAATTTAAACGAGAATGACTTAACCATATGGCTATAGAAGGGAATCTACCCCAACAGGTACCAGGTTTCACACCAGAAACAGTTTAAGATAATCAATAAACAGATGGAAATAATGTTGCAGTCATTGATATGAAAGTAATTCAGTGTTCTGGCTAGAAGCCACTCATGAGGGAGAGGGGTGAGAGAGGTGTCCAGCCACTCTGGGACCTCACCTGCTCCTTCCCCTGCAACCCTCCTGTTCTGGCTGGCCAGCATGAACATGCAGCCCTTCAAGGTTCTTTTCCCAGTCTTCTGCAGAGATCCCATTAATCTGCAGACAGGAGTCCCTTTGCACCCTTCTGAGTAGCATTTATTTATGGCTGCAGCAGCAAGGCCCTCTCCTGTAAGCCCCAAACCCCAGTGAGCTCTGAGCCAGAGCTTAGCTTGCTCTCAGGTGACACATGGTGGCAAACAGACCCTGCTGAGCACCAATCTTCAGGAGACAGCAAGAGCAGCTGGAGTGGTGACACGGGGACTGCTGACTAGGGGTGACAAAAGCACCCCAGAATTCACCAGCAGCTGCATAACAGAGAGCAATATATTTCCATTTCCCTCATAAAATGCATTCCCTATGTACTTTGAATAACTCTAGGCTGTTAGAAGAATATTTTAATCTTTTCTGGTTGCTGGATTATTATTTTTTTCTCTGAAATTGCAAGAATTTAGGAAAGAGCACAAAGAGTTGCACTGAATCAGAAGCTATTAGAGTATCTAATTACTTTGATAATAATATTATTAGAATATGTGATTCATTTTTCGGTCTGACTGCCATTGTAGTGTTTTTGGAAAGTGATGACTATAGAATAGGTGATAAAAGAGAGGAAAATAAGTGATGAAGAGACCAGGTAAAAGTTGTTCCAAAATTTATTAGGCCAAAAAATATTTTTAAAAACCCCAACAACAACAAACCCTAACACATTATCACTAGAAAAACTAAAGAAGAGTTAAAAATGAAATGCACATTTTACTGAACTTTATGGCATTTTAATATTATCTGTGGGATTTGTGTCATTCTACCCGTTGTGCCTGCCAATAGTGAATAGTATTCCCAATTCCTATGTGGAGATCATGGCTCAGGCCCCCAAAATCAAGCACTTCAAGAATGTTCCTTTCTAAAGGAAAAAGGCATACATCTGTCTACCTGGCAACTTCCCCTCTACTTCCCCCCTTCCACCATGAGCTTTTGGAAAACCTTAAAAAAATTTTTTATAAAGTAAAAAAAAAGGGAAAATGAACCAAACCCACCCCCTACAAATTCGACTGATACAGAGGTCTCAAAGACATGCTGTAACTGCAAGTTCTATGGAAAAACAGTGACTGTGAGGAAAAGGAGATTACTAATGCCCTCCCTGAGGAGAAGGCAAGCAGAGCCCAAGCATTACCCATTCTTTTTGGCAGGCTCTCGTTAGGCAGAGCTTGTGCTCCCTCGGCAGCACTCAGCCCTGAGCATCCTGTCACCCCTGCCTGGCCAGCAGCACACAGAGACAGCAGCAGGAGAGCTCAGCTTGTGTTGGGGCAGGACCAAATGGACATGGAAGGGAACCAGGACATTTCTGAGAAAAGGGAGAGCTACAGGAGTGTGAAGGTTATAACCCTGCCAACAACTGGACGACTTCGTCCTGCTGTAGGCTGTATTTTCAAACCCTTCCTTACAGCCTGCAGGACCAGAAAGTCACTTTCCTTTATTCTGTTTTTTAAGTTAAATTAAATAGTTCTCATAACTGATTCACCTCAGAACGTAGAATTTGAAGAAACAAAGCAGGTGTTGCAAAATGAACTGCAAATCTGTGATTGCTGTTCACGTTGATGTCCAGTCTGAACAAGTTGGCTTCTCTCCCTGGTTTGCTTGTAAGAAAGAGATAACATTCCTCCTGAGCTACTGAGGAGGATACTAATTGAGTAAGCTTTTGTCAGCACAAAGCCTAAATTCCAGAGTCCCAAAATGAAGTTAATAGAAAACTCAATTTAAAATATTTTTGGACTAGACTCATCTCTCTCTTTGTTGCTATAAGCTTGAAATAATGTTTGTGCAGTCATTTTGTTGAGAACAGTTAAATTTTAATAGAAAAACTCAGACATATCATTAAATGTAGTGGAGTTAGGATGTCTCAAGTGCTTATCTATGAGTCCAGCTGTCTTAGCTCACCAGATGCTTTCTCTTAGCCACCTGAATCACAAGATAAATGCATTACTTTCAACCACAAAGCAGATGTAAGACCATGTCTATAAAACACCTAGAAAGAACTCTTGCAATTACAAAATGCTTATTGAAACACCATCTTGATTCCATTATGTAAATTTATCTACTGTGAGGTAAACACAGCCACTTTTAAACTTATTACCATGAACTAAAATATGAAAGCTGTAACTCATGTGAGTTCTTGCTCTGGAACAAACGGCCTGAAAGAGTTTGCCCTTGCTATACATTTTTTTTTCCTAAAAATGTAGTCACATATAACCTTCTAAACATTCTGCTCTATCAGCTCCTGGAAGTTGATGATGAAGGTATGATTATTTAATTCCCTCAGCTTACCAAGAAATCTTGGTTTTACCAGTTCTGAGTTCTGGATATCCTGTTTCACAGAGGAGAAGAGCAGGCATGGCTCAGGGTATGGATGCCTTGGTTCTCTGGCATCTATACGGGGTATCCTGCATTTCCTTCTCAAACCTTGCTGGCAGGGGCTTACCCATGAAAACCAAGATGTTCAGCCATTTGGGATTTTGAGTGGTGTACTTGGTTTTGTGGTTGGAGTACCAGGACAAAATGTCGCTCTCTCTGGCAGATGATTTCCTTCGCTCAGGAGCTGTGGGTGTTGCACCAGTGTGTGCTGCCTTCTAAGGAGTGTCTCACCAGCTGTGGTATGCAATTGTGCAATGGATAAAACGGGTAAACAGGTAAAACTGGTGGTAAAGTGCTGCTCTGGTCATTTCAGCCCATGGTGCACCCCTCAGCTTGCCCAAGCGATGCTGCTGAACACAGGCTATGGGAAGTTGTCCAGGGTTACCTTCAGCTTGTGGCCACCTCCCTCCTGCCTTCAGCTTCTGTGTTGCTGTGCAGAACTGTGCTTGTGGAATTGGGCCAGAAATGCCCTGTTGCTTTTTCCTCTCCTGCATGTTCAAGTACACATTGCTCCAGAATCAACCTGATACAACAGTTTAAATGAAACCTAGAAACAGATAGGGAAGTACATTAAGTTCATTAAAAACTTTGAAGGAAGGATGCAGTTATAGTGAAAGCTTCCAGTTTTTCTGAGTTCTTTTGTATTCAGGATTTTATTTTGTAGCCTTTGCTATGATGTCTATGTATCTTATATTTTGTAAATGAACCCTGTTAAATATCTACTTAATTCTAAGGGTTCTGTCCCTCTTAAAGGATGTTGTTTTCTCTTTTCTTTTATAGTTTTAACTTTTCTGCTTTAACCCCAAATTCTTGACATTCATCCTGACTTTCATCTTCAATGTCTTTTAAAACAGCTGCGTCAGCTGCTGCATCACTGATGCAAAACCTTGGATTCCTCCAAAGAGTTGTTACCGTGCTTGGAGAGGTTTCACTTGTGCATTTGCACAATCAAAGTGCTTGAAATACCAAAATACTTTGTCTTGGCATCACTTGCTACAAGAATGCTTCTATTTTCTTCAAGGCGCAGCTCTTCTAAAGGGATTTTCACCCCAGGAGGTTCTTGATTTTGTGTGAGTGGCCTGTCCTCTGCTGGGTTATTCTGGAACAGCAGCTGCTGGGAAGTGGGGACTTCTCTTTTTTTCCCTTTTCTTTGTTTTTTGTTGGGTTTTTTTCTTTGTTTTTAGTAAATAAGGGCTTAAAAGCTAACATAAGCTAACATGTTTCTGAAAGAACAGGAAAACACGGTTTTGCAAAATGCAGTGAATTTAGCTCTGTTCAATCTTCCCCAGTGCTATTATGCACTGAATTAATTAGCTTTTTGGATCAGAAGATAGCTATTTGTGGGATAGACTTGGCTTCTCATCCTAAATTATCCTTTTGCTGCCCTCCCTGTGACCTGCATGCCTCCTTTGCTTTTGGTCCCACTCTGTGGTTTTGCCTCTACTGAATCCACAGGCTGTATGGGAACAGTCTGTAACTTGTCTAGCACTTGTCTATAAGTGATAAGAAAAATCCCAGCAGTATAGCAATATACAGAGTTAAGAAAGCTTTTTTCCTAATTTGAGGCAAATGCCTCGAGGATTGAATGAAAGGTGGTGGTAACATTCTCAAAGAAATCAAGCAACGTTCAGATCTGCAGTCATCCAAGCAGGCCTATGAATCTGGAATACTCATCAACAAAGGTCAAATTTACAATTTAAAGCTAGGATACCATATTTAACCCTGCCTTTAAAAATTCTGGTAATGGAAATTTTTAATGACCCTATAAAAAAAGTTAATCGGCTATTTTCTTATGATGAAATACATAATATTACAAACATATAAACCTACAAAGCCATTTAGTGTCATAAGTGTATTATGGGAAAAAGCAGGCACAAAAGGATGTGGTTTCTGAGAAAGCTGCTTCTTTTAAAGTAAGACCTTGAAGAATCAGATGTTTATGAAAACCCCTGTACAAAATAATGCAGAGACAGGAAATCACACAAGCTGATTTAGGGTTTTAGAAGACAAAGAGCAGATCAGAGACTGCGTAAAACTTCTTGATGTAGTTGACTCTCATTTCGAGGAAAAGTACATAAATGCTAAGGTTTTTAAAAATTAGGTACCTTTGGAGAATTTTCACATACCTACAACTGTTTAAAGGGGCATCCAAGAAGAAATTCAATTTTTACTCCCTCTTTTATTTATACCTTTCCTTATTTGTTGTTCACTCCCTGCTGATGTAGTAAAGACGTTCCCTATTTATGAGCTCCATTATGAAGCATCACATAAGAGCATCAACTACAGGAAAGCTGCCTATCCTGGCTAAAGCTTTAGCTTTACTGCTCTTTTCTCTTGGGAATTGCCTCTGGCTCCTCTAGCAGACACTTCCAATTCCTAACAATTTTAAGGGCTGGTGCTTTTAAAATTTGCAAGTTTGTTTCTGGTTCTTGTCTTTTATCATTGAGATTTCAAATTTTTCTCTCCCATCAGCCTGCTAGTTGGCAGCATTGGCCAACTGGTTGATAAGAAACAAGGATGAACCACAAGGAAATTGACTGTTTGGGGGTTTTTAACCTTCAGTAACAGACTTTCAAACCCTCTCTACTATTCTGCAGAGATATAAAACTACTTATTAATTACCTCTTCATAGCAAAGAACTTGATTAACACTGTATCAAGGGCTATATGCCCTAAACTTATGGAAATAATGTGAAGCTTTCATACTCTCTGTCGACTATGGAAATGTTTGAAAGGATGCCTAAGAAACAGAATTCACAGAGGAAATCTGAAATATTACAGTGGTTTTTGCTTCACAGTTTAGTTTTAAGATGTCCTAGAATAATGAAGGCTGGAGAATGGCTTTTAGTGAGTAGATGTGGAAGAGTTAATAGAGAAAACTATTCCATGGAAACCCAGATTAATAGATACAGAGTTATTTGTTTGCTACTGACTTCGTGATGACTACACAAAGCTTTTTTTATGTCAAGTGAACTTTGTACCAGGGTTTTTCCAGTCCACAAATCTGAGGAACTTCACAACTGCTTCTGAAGTTTTGAGAAGAAAAAAGACTTGCTGCATGTGAAAGCCAAGGTCATGATCAATTAAAAATATAATCACTTGACCAAACTTTTAAGGCTTTCCGGAGCATATTAATTAAAAGTAATGGATGGTTCAATTAGGAATGCAGTGCAAAATGGAAATAAAATTTACTACATCAAATTACTTTATTATACTTTCTACAATTTACTCAAGAATCTCAACATTAGGACATGGAAGCATTTTGTAATTTTATCCAAAGTGTCTAGAACAAAGTAAAATTAATAACTGTTGAATTGTCTACTTTGCTAATTCTGAACTTTAATTGATGTATCCAATGAGTTATATGAATAACTCCAAGAAAGCAGTGCAGTAAATTTTAATGTCCCAGTAATAATTTGGTAGAGAGAAATTGCTTCACTAGATCCTAAACTGTGTTAAAAATTACCTTGTTGGTATATCTGTAGTTATAATGTTTGGGTACATATATTCCATATAGATAAATAGATATGGATATGTTTAATTAGCCATTCAAGCAAAAGAGCTCAAAGCTTTCTCATTGCACTGGCTGGTTTAAGAAATGAGATTTCCTTTCTGTATAGCCCTTCCCTCACATCAGTCAATCAGGCATTAGTTGGGAGATCAGAATGGCACAAAATACTTTCCCACTTGTGCTACCTGACAAATGGTATACGTTTCTTACTACAAATAAGGTTTATCAAAATAATGTGAAGGAATTACTTATTTCAGTATGTATCTGGAATGGTAGGAAATGTGTATTTTCTGTTCCCATAGAAAGAGTGCTGTACTTAGAAGTGCTAATTATTTAGTGATAGGAACATCTTGCATTTTGGATTAACATTTAGTGTCACCTGATATAGATATGAATTAGTGATTTGTTAATCATAGCTCAGATTAACAGCTGTTTTTTTCAGTTTGAGCATTGCTGTATAGGCCTAAATTTTGTGTTCTTTCAGCCATTTAGAACTAATAAAGTATAAAAAAGAGGAAAGCTGGTAGGCAATTTTGTAGCATCTCCTGTGAGTAATTTTGAAACAAGCATATTACAAGGGAAAGGATGTTAGTTTTGCATTATGATGTGTTGTGTTATAAGAAGCTCTTTGAACAGCCCCAAGCTGTTAGCCCAGAGTGAAACAGAACAATGCAGCAAGTACTAACTCAGAGAATAATCCCAGCAAATGCCATTGCACAGCACAGAACTTAATTTTTATTTTATAGAGACAATCTAATTGAAAAGTGTTTTTCAGTATAATGCCATCATTTTTGGTTAGCAGTGAGAAAGTCACATCTATCAGTAATTTCTCCATAGATCAAGGTATGAGATGTGCTCTTTTTACTTAGCTTAATAAGGATTGAAGCCCCAGAATGCTCTGAGTGTTTGCAGCATTTGGAAAGGCTTTTGCTTCCTGAGAACTGCCATCTTCCTGAGCTGAAGCATTGGAGCCAGTCATTGGGGTGGAGCTGCTATTTCGGTAGTGGCATTAATATGCAATTCCTGCAACACACCCGTCATGCTTCATGTACCTCTTCCCTCTCAAATGGGTGTATTTGCCATCTGCAGTGTATAAATCACAGTAAACCTTTCCCATATCATTCTTCCTTAGGAAATTAACAGGCACTGGGACCAGAGCATGGCTGGCTGTTTGCTTGTGCAGGGAGGAAGGGCAGTCAGGGGACCCACACTCTCACCAGAAACACACCAAAGGGTCCTGGTGGCCTGGCCAAACCTCTCCTCCTTCTTTACAGAATAAGAAAATTCACCCAATGCATAGGGGGATGTTTCCACTTCAGCTTTCTCACAGCATGGTGTTTCTCTTTCAGTATAAAAGTAGGGAGCACAAGAACACACAGCACAAACATTCCCAATCCCGGGAATTTGTGGAGGATAAGGGGAGACCAACATGTCTGCAACTGCCTGGTTTGGGAAGTAACAGGTATGGAGCTTGGAATGATGGCTTCTCTTCTCCCAGCTGCAGGTTGTTGTGATGATAAACAAATATTTTTTCCATCTTCCACAATTTAATTGAGTTTAGAATGTATTATTTAGGCTTTAATTTGGGGTGAAGTCAGATTTCCTCTGAGGACAAGTACATTTTCCAGCTTTGCCTTGGGAGACACTTCTCACAAGTTTTTATTCCTGAGAAGTGCCAAGAAGGTAACCAAAGGCAAGGGAAAAAATGAGGAGCTGGAATCAACTTGCCCAAATACACTGGCACTGGCTCAGCTCAGCTGGTGATGAAGGTTGGTCTGAGACACGGCTAAAGAACTGAAATTATTTTATCTTATCTACACTGGTTCATTTCCCCCCCACAGCACAGGGGAAATTTCCATCACAGTTTGCATCCAGGTACTCCATTTGCAAATTTCCATGGCAGTTGTAGTAGCCATTATAAAATAGAGTGGATTTGGTTTGGGGTTTTCCTGGAAAATCTCTTCTGGCACAGAGTAAGAGCAGGTATTTTAATAGAGGACTGCAATAAAACACATATCTTCTTAATGAGTTGTAATCAGCCAAAAAGCTAATGGGGTTGGGGCAGTTTTTGTGAGTGTCTCAGGAGTCTCACGTCTCCACAGCAGGCTGTGCATCCGCATGATAAAATCCTTGGGAGCCAGGAATTCAGGTTGCTTTCATTCCAATTCAAACAAGCCTGGTAAGGTTTCTTTGCTTTGTAAAGATGTAATGCAAATATCTTTTCAATATCTCATTGCTCACTCTCAGGGTTGTATTCTTACAGTCATTTAGTGTCCTAAGCATTAACATTCAGTTGATATTTATTTCTATGCTTACTAAAGGCTAATTCCTTAAAATTTATGGGCCTCCTTTTCACCAGATTCAAGGGGCTTTATCCAGAGGTATGAAGGGAAACATAGCTATAGGGAATGCAAACTTTGTTACTTGAACTGCTGTCCCCTCTTTCATCTTTTCATTCTCTCTTCTGGTTTTCATTGGTGTCTTTTGTTTTCCAGTGAAACTGTCTTTAAGCTGCATGTTCTGTTAAATATGAGCTTTTCTATTTTCTGCTGTTTAATTAATAACCCACCAGTTTTGGCTGAGGCTGTGAAATCAGAGATAACACGTGCCTGTTAAAATATAACCAGGTCCTTTGTTGTATTACCAAAATCATGGGCACTAGGACAACTGCATAATCCTCAAGTAATCTTAACAAGCCTGCAAAATGATCTGCCACCTCACACCTTGAGCTCTGCTAAGGACTGGCTTTAGTGTCAAAGCATGAGATCAAAAATCCTTTCCAAGATTTGAGGTGCACCTTGCAGTAAATCTGGGTGTTCTAAATCCATTTATAATGGTGGCATCTCCTGTGGGCTAGTTATGTATTAGGTATTTTCTTTTTAACACCTATGGAATGTCTTTTCTTTCCATTCCATTATATGGTCTGTTGTACTTTTTTTTTTTTTAATGAGAAATTAGTGGTTTCTTATCTGCCCGCACTGTTCCATGCATAATTTGAGATAATTTATCTTGTTCCTTTTTTTCTATAGTAAATAGCTCTGCTTTTTTTGGTATTGGTGCTTCAGCTCTCTATCATTTTTGTCTCACTTCTCTAGGGCTACTCTGCAAGGAATTTCTTTCTCTGAAGATGGAGTAATCTGAAGCGGTCTTCAGCATTTCTGGCAAGGTAACATATAGATAAACTAGAGCTGTCCTGTATTTACCCATTCTACACACCAATATTAGAAGTTACAAATAAAAAGCACCTGCACATTGAAGAGTTTTCAATTAAGCTGTCCACAGTGGCATTCTCTTTAAATAATAACAGTTTTTTAAAAGAATAATGAACATGAAACCCTGTAAGTTTTGCAGGTAATTCAGTTGTTCCTCTGGCTGACTGAGTGCTCCCTGCTGAAGGTTTGCTCCACAGGTTTGTCTGACTGGAAGGCAGAACTAAAGCATTTTTCTCGAAGTGCCTCCCATTTATCTGTGGACAAACCTCATGAGAACTGTGGCTCTTAAAAAGCAGTACTAAATTATTCTGCTTTGGGTGGTTCTGGCTACTTCTATGACATGGAAATGTCTTGGATCTAAAAAGAAATTTGTGTAGATTAGATTTATGCAAACAATTTATTATTCCGTTTTTTAAAATCATGTAATAGTTTTAAATACTGCACTTGAGTTTCCTAGGTTGATAACTAGAATATTAAATACTTTTATCAGTGACATCCCTTAAATGAAATTTAACAGTGGATAAGAACCCAAAAATTTTCAAAGGCAAGATTTTATTTCCTCTAGAAGATCTGGAATGTACTTTTCTTGAAAGGGTAAAAGTGAAATGTAACATTATTTTTACTACTACCCAGTGGTGTATCATGCAGCCAGTGTATACACCACCACCTGTGATTTTGCCTGCTGCATGCTCAGTGTTCAAGAAATAAGCTAGAATAAATTTATTTTCCATCTGCTGTATGCTTGAGCGTAGGAGCAGCATGACTATATTTAAAGAAAATTCATGAGGAAAAAGAAGTGTTTCAGAGTTTAAATAAACAGATTTTGTTCACTTGACTGATGCTCAGTGACGACTTTTGGAAGTGGCTAAGATCCTTAAAAAATGGTTTTTCATGGCTGTAGGATTGAGGCCCAGGGTTTTGATTTTGGGGAGGAGGGTGAGGTATGGACATTATTACAGTGCAATGGTATCATCATCAACGTGCCTAAATAAACTTTTTCTGACACCATTGAATTCACTGCAGGGGGGAGCACAAAACCTTGCTTGTAGTTTTCTCCTAGGAAGAACTGAGAAGTTTTATCAATACCCAAAAAGATGCAGACAGCTTTTCACTAAATTCTTTATTCATGCCTATAATATAGACAGAGTCCAAGACAGAGATACTGTAACATGAAGTGTCTTTCTTCTTTCTAAAGATGAAATAACAATAAATTTGAAGTTTGGTAAAGGTACAAAAAAGTCAGAGGGCTGGTTGAAGAGACCAAATCTTGTGTGCAGTTCTCTTCTTTAAGAAGCATATACACAAAGCAGTGAGTAAGTACTAAAAAAACCTGGCAAAATATCACTTCAGACAAAATATTCCACAGTCAATGTTATCAAAATCCTTTGAAACTGAATTAAAAGATCATATGGGCTTGCAAAAGCTGTGTGGATCCAGCCCCTAGAGAAGTCAATTCTTGACTTTAGTTTCCAGCGTCCTTTGCCCTTTTGCCGCAAGCAAGAGCTTCTTCCAAAAATAATTTCCTGAATGCAAATGACCTGTTATAGCACTTATTACTTGGGGTATAATGTTCGAGGCAGGAGTGACCCTTAAATTAGTTGAGGAACACATATGAAACTTGCAACTTCTAATAATAGTGAGGCAGGTCTTCCATATGTTGTTATAAATTTCAGTCCAAGATGATTAACGTGGCTCACAGGCTACTCTTGTAAGATGATAGAAGAGATATTTTTGCTGCCTCTCCTGAGAGGGCTAGTATTTCAAATTATTTCCAAACAAGCTTCTTCCAAGTGAGAGATGGTTCTCATTTTTTTTGTCACCTTAATAAAAAGGTGATGAACACTCTCTTCTTAACTGTGCCCTTATATGAACACCAAACAAGAGTTATGACAGTATGATGTGATAACAGTGCCTATGTGCTATCCATGAAACAGTGTTATATTCATAAATACAAGTCATTAATTCATTGTGCTTGTCATTGTTTGGAATGGAGTGCTTATGCTGCAAGCCTGCAGGGAATCTCAGAAGGTAATTTAACAGATACATCTTCATTCAAAGTTGTTTTTATGTACAGCAGGTCTCTATCTAGGATATTTTACATCAATTCTGTCCAAAGACTTCAGAAGAAAAAGGTATTCTTATGAATACATTTATTAATTAAAATCAAGGCAATAGTAAATTTGGTAGCAAATTGTTTATGACCGTAAACAACATGGAGTTGCCTAGCATCTTTTTTTTTATGTATAGAAAAAGGTGAGTGATGGAGCTCAAAGGATCATATTTGGTTATTTGTTTATATATTTATTTACTGGTACTATGTGATGCTGTTCCTAGATAAGATAGATAAAAACTCTAAATATTCTGTTTGGCTGAAACTATTCATCCTGATTCATCCTCTCTGATTCAGAAGAACTGAGGCTTGAAATGCGTGTCTGTCTGTGGATACTGTTGATGCTGGCTTAAAAGAATTTGTCAGACTGTGTGTTTGTGAGCTCTTAGCTGTGCCACTGAACAACTCCTTCAGTTCACTAAATGCAGGCTTGTTTGGAATCTAAGTGACACAAGTTTTGCTGTGGAAACTGCATCCAATTGTTGGCATCTCATGACAGAGCCTGTGTTTGAATAAAGTTTTCCAGCTACTAAGAGGTCATGCCACATACAAGCAGGATCTTGAACTCTGAACTGCATCAGATGAGCAATCTTTAATTCAGACATCAAAAAGCAGACTTCTAAACTGAGGGCAAGGGGGAGAAGGGACAGCCAGAAAGAGAGGGAGAAGTTATTCAAGCTAGTATTAAGCTATAGTTAGCAGACCACCTGGGATCGAATGGCCTTCCTAGGTTTTTTGTAGTCCATTTGTCTCTCAGAGATTTTACTGCTTTCCTGTATTAACTACTTTATTAAAACATAACCTTATAATCATACTGAAACTCCCTCCAAGGCATTTTCTAGTTTTATGAGCCACTGGATCATAGATTATTAGGGTACAAAATTCTGTGTGTGTGTGTGTGTGTGTATGTCTGTGCATATCTGTCCTGGTTAAAACTTGGGGCCACATCCCAAACTGATGCCTGTTGGTGTCTGCACCCCACAATATTCAGAGAGGTTTAATTCTCATATAATACTCATTACATTTTTCTCATGCACACTTCTGCTTGGATAACAAAACCAGCATCAGTTCATGCTACCCGAGTACGAACTTTTGTAAGCCAGAATTGGCTGGAAAATTACGGAGATTGGACCTCCTGCCATTAAACTTCCATGGATAAATTTTGTAGCTTTGGTGGTTTTTTGGCACGACTCTGTAAAACAGATTTTGCCTTAGATCTTAGGTTTTCTCCCAGCCTAAACCCCATTTGTCTTTGCCTAACCTAGTGCTTAGGCATCACTTCTCAGGCCATATTGGCAGTTTACTTATGGATGCTTATTTTTGATGTAGGGGGATCTATCTATAGCATGAATGAAATTCATCATTTTCTTCTTTACTGTTATATGGTTATAGATAGTATTTCTAGTTACGACCTCCAAAATATTATCGCATCTTTCTATTTGTATAATATCATAAATTTCCCTGTGTACAGGAGTTTGGAATTGAAGATGATGCAGCTGAAAACCTCATGATAGAGTGGAAAGGACATCTAATATTGGATGGTATCTCAGATAAGATAATTAGATCATTTGAATATTGAATAATGACTAGGGACATCAAAATATTTATTATGTGAAGTAATAATGATGACATTGTTGGTAAATTAGACTCTTCTGAAAATTAATTTCAAATTTATCTTCTCATTTCAGTGACAGCTGAAGTAATTTTGTGACTTTATAAAATAATATATTTTCCATTTGTGCTGCAAAAGGTGATGTTGGTTTATGAGAAAAAGTACACAGGGCTTGATCTCAGCCAGCAAGGCAATTTAGGGAAATGGAAGTTTTCAGCAGCAGCAATAGCTCAGGTTCAGTCACCCATAAATCTCCCCAAGGGATGTGATTCCTCAGCATCTGTATCCTTCAGTCCCTGTCTTTGCTTTAATGCATCCTCAGAGGGATTCACTACCCCAGCTTCTTTGTAAGGCATCATCTGGCTCCCTTCCTATTTAAAAATCCATTTGCCCTGTGTTCAAAGGGGGCCAGTTTTATTGCTCACCTCATTAGTCACTGACCAGTTCTGCATGGAGGGGCAGTCTTTTATGGTCTCTCCATGGGCTGCCTGTGATATCCCTGAAAGTCATGGGGGATGTGTGTCTGCCCTCGAGGAAAAATGAGAGAAGTGGGCCAGGCTCTTAAAGCAGCAAAAGTCATCACCACTGCTCTCGTGGCAGCAAGAGTTCATCCTCTCACGTGTTTGTACTGCTCAATCTTTCATGGTGGAGAAAGTGATCTAATAGAGAAAGATGGTTTGGGGATTTACTACAGGTACTAGGAAAGACTCCATTTCACACCTATTCATCATCTTTAGCCTAGTCCCTAAAAACACATGAAGAGCACGTTTCAGGGGATGTATTAGTTCTTAGGGGCAAGATGACTTACACTGAACAAAGCCAGGATAGAATAATGTGGTGGGTTAAGCTCTGTTAACAGCCACACACCCACCTGGCTGCTCCTGCCCTCCCCTCTCCTGCTGGATCTGAAGAAAGGAGCAGGAAGGAAAGACTTGTGGATAGACATAAAGACAGGCAGGCGCAGTCAAAGTGAGATTTGAAAGCAAAGCAGAGAAGAAGGAAAAGGGAGGAGTTGTTGCTCATAAAAATGTTGATCTCAGTGTGAAAATTGGAAGGTTCAGATGTTGGTACAACATTCCTCTGAAACACCTGACTTCTCTACATTAAGTACATTCGTGTCCACAGATGTCAACAAAAAATTGGGATGAGCAGAGTTTTAGTGTGTCACTGTTCTGCTGATCCACAACTTCGCCTGCAGTGATGTCTTCTTTATCTCTGCTGGGAGGCAATTCCCTGTTTAATAATTAATTTTAGTATATTTTTGGAGCAGGAACCTTGACGGTGATTTTTATTTTGGAGAAAGAAATCTTATGGCAAGATTGGGCCTTAAGTTCCTCTTATTTCTCTGTTTTGTTTCCTTTTGTTTGGCAATTTTTGTTGCTTTCTTGCTGCCCTCAGGGCTCTTTGTTTTAGGCATGCCAGCAACCATATTTCAGTGTGATTCTTGCTTTTTCCCAGCTAATATCTGACTGTCACAAAGCTCTAATTTTCAGTGTAGAAAGAAGATGGCTTTGTTTGCAGCTCCATGTTGCAGGGAAGCCTGATCTGGTGTTGTATTGCAGTGCACATACCAAAGCTTGAGTTTATTCTAGGAGACATCTAAATGCAGAACATTTACCCGCTTTTTCTCTGTCCGGCTTCTCAGCTGACTGTAATTCTGCTGGGTGGCTTTTCAGTCACAAATCTCTTTTGATCCTCTTTTCAATATTCTAATGCCTCATGTTTGGTTAATCCTCTTGCTGTGCTGCTGCCTGGGTTTTCTAGGGCTGCAGTTTGCATGTCTGCTTAGGCTTCATGCCTTAGTGCTGTTAGATACTGATAAAAAATTAAGTTAAAAAGGACTTGCATATAAATAAGGAATATTTCTGTGGCTGGTATACTGCCTTACTTGAAAAAAAAAATGAATAAGATTTGGTATTTATTATATCTCTTGATGTTTTCCAGCCCTGCACATGGGGTAAGGATGGTCTCTGCTCACCGGGAGGTAAGTGCCAGAGTGCACAGGCTGCTGCAAGCCACACCAGGGCTGCTGCTGCCCTGGGTGGCAGGAGCCTTGTGTGTCCACGCTGCCTCTCACAGCCAGTGATCAGACTCACTGTCAGACTCACTGATGACCTGCCAAACACAATCTTCAGTTTCATAAATAGACTGGAAAAAGCTATGGCTGCCTCTTCCCCAGACAGAGCTCCTGGGGGTTCATTGCTGATGTTTCAGTTTTCCTCCATGATGAATGTGCAGTGATGCTGTGGTGATTTAGCACTCAGCTTCTCTGAGCATCACAGAAGAAGCCATCGTGCAGAAAGGTTTCTTAGGAAGAAACAACCCCAGTTATTGCTGTGGCCCTGAGATCAGCCCTGGACCTGATGCCAGTGTGAACAGGGGAACAGGCTCACTCCTCTGTCAGTGCAGAGCCCATGGAGTGGTTCACTGCCAGTGACCTTGGCTGAAATGGTCAATTTACTCCTGCTGGAAGAGATTCCACTCTTCTGGAAAACTGTCATCTCCATGACAGTGAGAATTAATACTCAATTTCTTGGCTGCTTCCGAATTCCTCAGGTGTCTTTGTTCTGTGGTTCCTCAGAGACACTGATCTCACTGCCCTTGGGAGATTTTGGAGAGTCCCAGGGAGTCAGCACCACTCTTCATTCCAGGATACAAAACCTGGAAAGCCCTGAGAGCACAAATTTCATTTTAAAGATTCCTAAAATTTCCCAAATATATTTTTATTATAAACTTTCTCAAAATCTCTGGATTAATGACACAAATTGAAACAAAAGCATCTAACAACTATTACATAAACATAAACACTTGTGCTGTGTAGAAATTTGTAATTTATTTCACCTCTCTTCTTGATTATCTTAGAAGTTCCCCAACCTAAATCATTCTGTGATTCTGGTTTCTTTTTTACTTTGATGGTAAGTATAGGATGCTCTATGGGAGAAAAGAATACCCAAATATTCCACCTCAATTTTTTGAGCAGAATGCCTTTATAGTGTAACATTGTCATAATTATCCTTTTAGCACATTTTTAAGCATCAAGACAAATTCTAAGTAAATAATGTTGGGTTTTTTTCATGGAAAATTTTGCAAACATGGTGGCTTAAGCAGTTCTAAATATCTTTGCACAGGTGTTGCTGACTGGATGAAATTAATTTCTGCAAGTCAGCCCCTATCCACTGAAGCCCTGCAGGAGACACTGAAGTGAAAGTACGTGAGTGAAACTGAGCATGTTCGGCAAGTTCTGCTGCTAAATGGGGTATTTTCTCAATTTTTTTAAAATAACCTGAGTCCTTCCCAAATGCCTCACTGTCATAATCACAGAGTGCTGGGGGTCCTTTAACGGGTACAGAGCTCTGTGCACACACTGATTTTGTGTTTTTCCTTTGATTTACAGCAGTATATGCACATCCAACCAACACCAAAAGAAGGAGAACTAATAGCAATGGGTTAAACCTATTTTGAATATTCGGGATCTCTTCATACAAGAAAGTGGAATTAGGCTTTACATCTATATTCTATTATATTTTAACTTAAGTTTAAAAACTATCAACCTTTTTTTTTTTTTGGAGAGCAGGAGAATGGGACATTCCAAAAAGTATCATGATCTAGAAATCAATGTTGTGCCCTAAGGTTTGGAGCAGTAGTTGCAATCCCCACTGTAATGTACTTTTAGTAGTAACAGAGTTGAAAACTAGGGCAGCACTGAGGGGGCTGCCATGGCATGTGCTTGGGCTTCCTGCAATCATATTTGTCCTTACTTTTAATCAGCCTGGTTGCAAACATCAAGGAAATAGTTTAAGGAAATAAAAGCTTTGAGAAGAGGCTTTGGTAAATCTCGGGCATAGAACAGCGAGAGCAGCTGAAAGTGGTATGTAATGAAAGAAGAATTAGGTAAAAAAGAGAAAATCCATAGCTAGGGAAAAGACCACCTTTCCCATGCATAAAGATTTTGAAAATAGAGCCTTATTTATATGGCATTTCCTATGTCCATAAAGCTGTGTTGCAGTGACCTCCTTTGCAACATGGGCTTGATTTTGAAACTCTACCCAAAGTACTTGTATACAAAGCATTCACAGATTATCAAGTACAACTTCAAGGTTTTTGGATTATTAGAAGATTTTAGTCAATAACAAAAATCTTCAGGGCTTTCTAGCTCTTTAGACTCCATATTGATTCTTCTCAGACTGCACTGCATTTTCCAACCCATACAGTTAGTGGATGACTGCACGTATAAATAGATTTTGTAAAGTCACCACATGGCTGTGGACGTGCTGGGGGGAACTCCTGGGGCCAAGAGTGCTTGTCATGGCTTCCCTTTAACTCTTCAGCTGAATTAGATATATGTACCTCTGTAAAGCCCTCCCTAATACCTGTGTGTGTGTAAAGAATGAATTGAGAAACAGAGCAAGTGTTCCAGCCAGTGACCTCTGACTTGGGATTGAGTTGGGGGTTGGATTTGGATAAATCTATGGAGTTTTGCAGCCCTTTTTTGAATGCCATATCTCTTGTCAATGGGTTCTTAAATGAACTTAAGCACTGCCTGGGAAAAATGACTGTATTTTCTCTGCTTTCTGTCAGAAAGGCAGGGAGAATCTGGCCCAGAGTCTGTGGTGTGCAGGGCGGATGGACTGACCATCTGAGCAGCACCTTGGCAAAACCAGAGCACGTGGCACTGCTGCCACCTGGCCAAGCCCACAGCTCAGGCCAGAAGGTGTGGAAGAAAGCTGGGGTTACTGGAAATGGGGCACAATTTACAGGTGAAATGGGAGGGAGCTGAGGCAGAAGAGGATATGATTAGTCCAGAAATGAGAGTAGGATATTGTGGATCTGTGGGACAGAGAAGAGGGACTGAAGGCTTGGAAAGGGTTTCAAAGTCATGGAGGAACTGTGAAGGGTGGCAAGGGCAGGAGAAATTGTATCAGAGGGAGAGAGAAACCAGATTTCATTTATTCTGTTACCCTTGGACAAACTCGTTAAAACTTTGCCATCTGGTGCAGAGGTTAAGTGACAAATTTTAACTCAAAAGAAGTAGGTTAGCAGTTTCTTACCAAGATTCCTCTGAAGCTTCAGCACAGCTGCCATCCAGTCTGGGCACCAGCAGTACCAGTGCTAACACTATTTCCTGACTTCCGTGGGAGACTGCACCAGTTTCCTTCATTTCAGATATATTGGTGCTGCATCCACATCACTCTTGGCTGAATGTGTGCATAAAGAGCAGGGCATGCCAAGGATTTGGAGAGTTTGGACCATATTATAGGAAGATCTGTAAAACTCAAATAACCAAACAACTAATAAAAATAGCTAATAAAATATATATCAGGTCTTATGACATCAAAAAGAAAAACTTGCTTGAAATCAATTTATCCTGGAGGGAGAGTGCCTTCCTTATCCCTACAGGAAAATGCTTTCAGCCACTGAAATTCAGGAGAGTGATGCAAGAAAGGCTTTGATACCTGTGTCCTCCCAAACCAGTCCATGCCCAGCAAGGATTCCTGCACCCTGGCAGGGGTTAGGGGACCTTGAAGCGCCATAGCCCCACTCCCTGGGTGACTGCTGCCCCTCTGAGGCCTCCATGTTGGGGCTGGAGCACCTCAGATTTGGGTAATCATGGTTTTCGACACCACAGCACCCCTGTCTGGCCCCAGCCTTATACACTGAAATGCTTTATGAGCTAAATATTTCATTGACTGCCTGGTCTGTGCCTGCAGTAGTCATTTCAAATGGATGCTCTGCATTTAAAAACACTGACTGCTTTGCCTCAGCCCAACGTAATCAGCTGTCTCGCAAACTCCACAGCTAATAAAATATTAAATCCCTTTTGGCACCCAGAAATAAATACAGGTTCAAGATTCCAGTCACGTGTATCACCCTCTCCTTAGCTCCCTTGTCCCTGCCACGTCACACTGAGGTGCTGCTGCCCAGGACAAGGCTTGTTTTGGGGCATAGCACAGGAGATGAGCAGTGCACCAGGACCAGAGCATCATCCATTGGGAGGCAGTGAAGTGATCCAGTCAGGCACCAGCTGTGCTTGCAGCCTGTGGAATGTCTGCCCCACGGCTCCAAGTTGCTTGGTGGGAGCTGCAACTTCATTTAAAAGCTGAAGTTAAAAGCAGAGCCTTGCATTAGAAACCAGGCTAGAATAATAAAGAGCACAGTAGCCACAAGCCTATACAAAGGTATTTATCATTTAGTTATGATATTCTTATTTAAAAACAGGATACAGTTTTAAAATCTCTGTTGTTGTGGTATTTCCCTGTGTTAATGCAAAGTAACCCTGCCTATCATTACTTCGTCTTGTTTTAATTCGCAGGGCTAGGAGTTCATTTGATTTTCTCCTCCAGCCACCTAGAGGTGACCTAAAACAGTAATAAAACATCTGCACAAAATCTACCCAGGTCAGCAGGTCCCAGGCCAATGCTCCTTGAAACCAGAGGGCACAGCTTTAACAGGGTTTGGATTGAGCTCCTCAGACCTGCCCCTGCAAACACTTGCAGCATGTGCTTAGTGCCCAAGGGGCTTAATCCTGGCTGGGGAGCTCGTCACTTAAAAATCACATGTGAGGGCCTGGAGCTAATGTGCACCTGAGGCTGCCTGCCCTGGGACTGCTGCTGAGGGTTGAGGTTAGGTCTCCAACCCCAAACTCTGCCTTTGGACTCTAAGGGAGCCTGGTTCCCATTAGAGCTGGATGAAATGACACAGCAAATGCACAAACCCTGCACACAGCACTTGTCAGCACCATGCTTTCTCTGGGCCCCAAAGGCAGTAATTAGTAAAATATGTGGGGTTTTTAATTCATAGGTGGACTTTTTTCAAGTAATGAGTGCAATATTGTTTGCTGTTGTTGGGGGGTCACAACAGCTGTAGCACCAGTCCTTTCATACAAGAAACTGCTGCATTTTGTTGGTGGTGTACAGGGGTGGCTGCCTGCTCCCTGTCTCCCAGCTTTCCAGGCTAGGGAGGGTTTTCCAGCTGCTGGAGACCAGAGGGAATGTTGTTCCTATTTCTCTGTCCTGTCCATCCTGGCTCTCCTGGCTCTGAGCAGCCCCTCTAGCAGTGGAATGGATGATCTGTGAGCAGCAGCAACAGCTACAGTGGTGTTTCTCTTGACTAATGTTACCAGTGTAGTGTTTTCTCCAGCTTTGAAAACACTGCAAGAAATCCTTTGGCAGGCCCATAACTGACTGGAAATGTTTTAGAAATATACTTGACAATTGGAAACCTGCTTGGCAATAATCACTGAGGTGCTGGAGCATCCAGGAACAGGCGACAGATCTGGTGAAGGAGCTGGAGTCACTCATATGAGGAGGGGCTGATGGAGCTGGGAATGTCTAGTCTGGAGAGGAAGAGGCTCAGGGGAGACCTTACTGCTCCCTAGAACTACCTGAGAGGGGTGTAGTGGGATTAGATGGCCTCTTCTCCCAAGTAAAAGCAATACATCCAGAGGAAATGGCCTCTGGTTGTGCCAGGGGCGGTTTAGGTTGGGTGTCAGAAAAAAGTCTTTCATCAAAGGGGTGGCCAAGCATTGGCCAAGTAACAGCCTGCCCAGGGCAGTGGTGGGGTCACCATCCAACGAGGTATTTAAAAGCTGTGTGGGTGTGGCACTAAGGGCCATACTTTAGAGCTGGACTTGGCAGTGCCAAGTTATCAGTGGGACTCGATGATCTTTGAGGTCCTTTCCAATCTAAATGATTCTCTGATTCTATAAAAGTGTTGCCTAATTAGAGATGACAACTTAGCCCCAGCTCAGCACAGGCACTGAAAGTGAGTGCTAACTCCAGTGAGGGGCACGAGCACAGGCATGAGCACTGTGAGCACCTCCCAGAGGTGTCACCCAGGCATCCTCGTGTGTATTGTACAGTAGTTTGGGTGTCAAGAACTCCCCAAAACCAGGAATGCTTTACCCAGGATGTGTTTCCAGCCTCTTTTTGAAATAATGTTCAGTTTTAGCATCACTTTTATTTTTGAAAAATTGAAAGTGTTATTTTAGTTTGCTCAGCTCCTTCATTCTGGAAGATTTCTTTTGGAGTGGGGGTGTTCCCTAAAAAGCTTTGGTATAATTAATACTTCTCTGTGGTTGTATGTGATTTGATGCTACCTGACAGAAAAAATCAGAGAAGCATCACCCAGGCCTCTCCCCAAGTCTTTTCCAGTGTTTTCTTTGCTTTAACCAGTCCTTGCATGCTCAGTGTGTTCTGGCACCTCAGTGCTGACCCAGGGCTGAGTGGAACATGCAATGGCGATGCCCCTAAACTTTTATATGGCATTATTGGAGCAAGCCTTTCCATATTTCAAAGAATCACAGAATTGTTAGGGCTGTTGGAAGGGGCCTCTGGAGATCATCCAGCCCATCCCTCCTGCTAAGGCAGGGGCCACCTGGAGCAGGTGGCACAGGAACATTGGATTTGGTGGATTTGGAATGTTGCTGGAGAGAGAGACTCCACAACCTCACTGGGCAACTGTTCCAGTGCTCTACCAGCCTCAGTGTAAAGTCCTTCCTCATGTTGAGGTGGAACTTGTGTTTGTGGCCATTGCTCCTCATCCTGTTGCTGGGCATCACTGAAGAGCCTGGCACCATCCTCCTGGCAAGCACCTTAGAAATATTTATATGTAGTTACGAGATTCCCCTCTCAGTCTCGTTCTTTGGACTGAACAGGCCAAGTTCCCTCAGTCTCTCCTTGTAAGAGAGATGCTTCAGATCCCTCATCATGTTTGTGGCCTCTACTGGACACTCTCCAGTGCTTTTTTGCTCTGAGGAGCCCAGACCTGGACATAACACTCCAGATGTTCCTCCCTGGGGCCGAGTAGAGGGGGAGGAGGATTTAACGGAGGAGAAGCCAATGAGAGCGGCTTTCCTGCCTGGCTGATTTTTTCTCCTTTTCCCCTATTTTAAATGGCAGGGCCGATGCCGGCGCTGCCCCGGGCGGGGCCGCAGGGGGATGCAGG
>JAHLSL010000055.1:3003218-3052900 GCA_025920805.1 Petroica traversi
AGGAGCTGGCACCTTGGGAGTGATGGAATTCAAGGAAACAAACACCAGGGGAGAGCCGTGAGACAGAGTGGTTTTTAAGGCTGACATAGTTCCTTGTTGCAATTCTGGGCAGCTTTCATGTAGTTGGAGCATCTGGTTGTTAACTCCTCGCTTTGTCATCTTACTCCTCAATTTGTGCTAGTCAGTAGTAACATAGTTGTGATTTTCAAATGTGGGGCTGTGTTTTCCCATGCCTTCCTATGTGAGATGTGGAAAAATGGCTTTTCAGGCACGATCCAAATTCCCATTTCCCTTTTTATAATTGGCTTCTGGAGATTAAAGAACAGAATGGGGTTGTGTGCAGCTTTTATTGTGCTCTTCTGTGGTTGATCTTGGGCAGATCTTGACTGTCTCCTTC
Source organism: Petroica traversi (assembly GCA_025920805.1). Lineage (NCBI taxonomy): Eukaryota > Metazoa > Chordata > Aves > Passeriformes > Petroicidae > Petroica > Petroica traversi. Next base: position 3,003,616 of record JAHLSL010000055.1, read on the forward strand.
CTTCTGACTTTCATTTGTGTTAATCCAGTGGTGCCTTTGGCTTCCTGAGGGCATCACAAATCCAGGCAGTGTCCCTCATTCATACCTTATGCTCTGCAGCTCCATATGTTCGTAGTTGAATCTTGTGACAGCCACTACAATAAAACACGACCCTGTCAGCCCGAGACACCGATCTGCTGTTTTAGCTGCTGCTGCTGCTCCTCAGTTGCTGCTGGCAGAATCCCCAGGTTGGGCACAAGCCAGCAATAGCTGCAGGAGGGGCTTTTCTTGCTCGTAAAGATTTGTGCGTCCCTTTTCATTGTCTGCAGCTCTGTCTCTGCCTGGCACCTGTGGAGGAGTAATGCACCTTCACAAGCAAGGATAGGTCCTGAGCCTTAGCCTAAATAGGTTAATGTTTCAATGTGTTCCTGAAGAGGACTGTTAGTAAGGAAGGCTGAGACTCCTCAGCTGAGATGTTGGGATGGAAGTTTTGTGGTATATGTGGGAAAATTCCTATTTCTACTCTAGTTCATTCCTGTGTTAGAGCATTGTAATAAACCAAGAGGCTGCTTGGTCTGGTCCCAGTGCTGTGCCTTAGAGCAGTCTAACCTCAGTGTGGGACTTGGCCAGTGTCTCTGACACCTCTGGTGCTGTGCCTTGAGTTTTCCCCTGCTGTGGGAATGGTCTTCAGACTATGGATTTGCAGCTGGTACAGATGGGAGGGGTTGATAATTATGAGAACTGTGGGCTTTGCTGAAAGATGTGTTGAACCTGCATCCTTTCATTTTGTGCAGGGCAAGCTGTACTTGTATGACAAAAACTTTATATCCATTTCTGATACTTTGTTTCTGTTCACTCACCAGTTTTGAGCATTTTTTTGTATTGGGGTTTTGGATAATTTTGGATCTCTATCACTCTTAGCTGTCCTTTCCAAAGGCATTCCTTTATAGTTTCTGTCATTGGGCTCCTTAAGTCTTGGCTAAACCTCCTGCAGATGGAGTTTCTGAGAAGCTCTGCATCTTCTTCACACCCTTTCTTCTACAGCCTCACTCCAAGGCCTGAATTGCTAAGGAAATCCATTGGTTCATTGCTACCCACCTAAAAAACAAGTTTCTATCAATGGCAGATATCCTTCTTCTGTTCCTGTGGGGGTGGTTAAGGTAGCATTCCCTCCTGTCCATGGCAGAGTCTGTACTGGTGCGTGTTTGCTTGCTTGTGTTCTGAGACATTGGGGAAAAAACTATCAATACATTTTAAGTATTGGTGTCCAAATTTGGACTAGCAGTCTGTACAGCTGTTTGGACAAGCAGCTAAGGTAAAACATGAGGAGAACCTGTAAGAACTTTTTTAGATCCTGTTGTCCAATGGCCTTCAGACTGCCCCCTGAGCTGTGTGTGTGCAGTTCTGGTGAACAAACTGATGCACTGGAGGGAGGATTTCAGGCCAGGATGACTGGGTACAGTTTTACTTTCATGAAATTAGACAGCTACCAAGCACACAGTGTTCTTTGCTTTTAACAAGACTTCTTTTTCCTGGATGAAGAATAACAACATGGCTACTGAGGGCTGTGCCTGCTGGCATTGCTGTTCTCTGAACTACTGGTATTTTCACCCAAAGGTTTCTTTTGGTCCTTCATCTTTGCTTGCTGCTTCCCAAATCTGGGGTGAGATTGCTTGAACAGTGCAGAAAGCACTTTGGTTTTGTTCCTGGCTTCTGTGGTTGTGTGTCTTGGGGAGGGGGGAGAATGTTTCTTGATTTTGGTGGGGGGTGGGGGGGTTGCCTTTTTTTTTAAGTCAGTACTGGTTTTAGATTTTCAGAGTTTGTCAGCATAAAATCTCACATCAACACAGCTGTACTACTTAACAGCAAAAACACCACACTCGCTCTGTGCATGTAAATCGTAGAGTGAAGTAAGAAGAAACATTTTCTTCTCTCTTGTTTTTCCCTCTACTTTGAAGATTTTCATATTCCTTAACTGCATTGCTAAAGTCCTTGAGAGGTGAAATTTGACATGGAAATTGCTTCCATTAAGTAACTTAGTGTTCTGAGAAAGGAGGTTGTAGGCAGGTGGGGCTCAGTCTCTGCTTTCAGGTAACAAGCAATAGATCCAGAGGAAATGACCTCAAGTTGTGCCAGGAGAGGTTTAGCTTGGATATGAGCAAAGATTCTTCACTGAAGGGGTGGTCAGGATTGGAACAGGCTGCCTAGGGAAGTGGTGGAGTCACCATCCTTGGAGGCATTTAAAAGATGTGTAGATGTTGCCCTTGGGGACAGGTTTTACTTGTGGACATGGAAGTGCTGGGATAATGGTAGCCCTTGACTTGAAAGGCCTTTTTCAAGCAAACCAATCTTATGATTCTGTGATCAGCTATGCTCTTATTGAAAAGCCTTTTAAAGTAAACTAGAGGCCTGCCTGATTTGGAAAAGCAAATGTGTCATTTCCTCATTCAGTTACAAACTGGCTTGGAAGCCTGGAAAAGCTTTTTCAGTTTTGTCTATGGAGGGCCAAGCCTTTGAAATTCCAGCACATACCTCGAGACAGATAACCAGGAGACTTTCACTTCCATGCTAATCCTGCACAGCAGTTGTTTGCAGTTGCTGCATCTAACCCTTTCCAACCTATAGCTCTTATCTCTTTTTTGCACTAAGTGACAGGAGAGGAATGGGATGGCTCTGACAGGAATGAGATCTCCATGTTTGCTTTTCATGTCCTGAGCTGTTTTGGGATATCTGGGTGTCAGTGGTTGCCTGAGGCAGCAGAATCTTTGATATTGTGCTTGTCTTAAAGTAACTGTAGGTTTTTTAAACTTCATTTTCCTATGATTAGGATGAGTTGTTGTAATAAATGTTATGCAGTGCATCTCCTCTGTAGGATTTGCAGGAAGCTGGAGGTTAAGGAGAGGCCTGGTGGATTGGGCTGCTCTGGGAGCCCCTGCCTGGGGCTGCTTTGTGTGGGGAGTTCTGAGTCCTGCAGTGATGGAGGGGATGCTGTGCACTGAGTGAATTATTCATCCCTCTGCCATTAATGTGCCACTGCTCTGCTCAGAGCATCCAAAGGCTAATGCCATGTGTGCTCCTGAATTGTCACAGAGAGGGGACAGAGGATGTTCTGTGATTCCTCTCCATTATCACTTGGAGGGTGTGAATATTTTGTGTGATTGGGTGCAGTTCAGAGCTGTGGATGCCCAAGTGCTGTTTGGTAACCTCTACTGGTAGGTCAGCTGGGTCACCTGCCCAAATTCCAGCTTTGAGTACCTTTGTTCCAGAGTTTGTTTCCATGATAACAGCAGCACTGGGATTGTCTGACTGTTCTCCCTGTGTCCTTGGATGATTGAGGTCCAGGACTCAACAGAAACTTTGAGGGGGAGAAGGGAAAACAGGAGAGAACTTTTGAGGTAAGGCAACAGATAGGGCACATTACCCTTCCCGAATCCTCGCTGAAATCCTTCTTACCTGGACTTCCTGTGGAGGAGGTTGGCATCGTGCAGATGGTCTGAGCCACTTGCCCAAGCAGTGGCCCCACTCTGAGCCCAGGATTAGGTGCTGTATATAAATTGTTGCAGCTTGTCATTCAATCTGATTTATTAAGTGCTGTATCATCCTTTTACCTCTGTCAAAGTCAAGTTCTGTGCGGGAGAAATGGCAGGCAGGCTCGAGTAAGGCCAGCACTAGAGATTCATCACCTTGTAATAATGTGCACCTCTGACACCCTGGGGAGTGCTGAGCTTTGTTCCTGGGTTCCTTTTGCAGAGTCCCAGACGTGAAGCTGTCTGTGCTCTCCTGGGGACGAGGGGACAACCTGTTAGAAGCAGATGTGTTCTGGTAAGTGGCACTCTGAGCTGCTCCTGTGGATACCCAGGGGAAAACTGAAGGCCTCGCTGCTGGAGGAGAAGTCATATTTGAACTGAGAAGTTTGGCTCTGTCACAGCAGGAATTACTGGCTGCTTTCAGCGGGGCTAAGCTGCACATTTTGAAGCTATTTTGAAAACTATGACTTACTTTTAATCTGGTGGCTGCTGTAACAGTGTTGCAGAAAGCAGTTTCTTATAGCATAATACTGAACTCAGAATTTTTTCCTGAGTTTTTAACAGATGGAAAACATTCAAATGGTAGCAGGAACTTACTTGCTTATGATGGCTACAGATGATGTGTGACAGCAAAACGCTTGCTCTTCTGCCTGTTTTCATCATATGATGTTGTATTGCAGAGGCCAGTGAAACCTTTATTTTTTGTTAGCTCACTTTTACCTTTTTGTAGTTTGTTTTACTGATTATTTTAATGCTTTAAAAAATCCTATTTTAAGATGGCAGTTATGAGATTAATGCCTTTTTTCTTTGTTTTATATTGTCTAATAGTGAACTGCAGGCATTATTTCACTATTGTTTTATTTCCTTCAGTAGTTAGAAATGAACTTACCTTGGCAGGAAACACTTTGCCAGGCTGGCAAAGAGACTGCTTAGTCCTGGCATGCCAGGTGAGTTCAGCTACTACCTCCTCACTATCTTCTCTCCCCTCGTATTACCACAGTAAATAACATAATAGATGAAATTAACACCTGAACTTATCCTTGGGAACTTCCAATTCCAATATGGAATTGATTGTTTTCAAGACTTTCCATAAAATAATACAGAGTGTTTGTTGTGCTGAAGTTAAATGAAGCATTTAAAACATTTTGACTGTACATCCAGTAAAATTGAACACAACTAGGAATGGAGCCCATATTTTTCAGATGAATAAATCAACATTTCACCTAGTGTAAAATCTGTCTCTAAAAAGAGAAGATGAGTTCTGGTTTGTGATGGTGCTACTTTAGCTCATGGTTGAGAGTGAGCAGAACAGGAGTTTGCTGACCTCTGGCTCCAGCTAAGCCCAGCAGCTTTGTCAGGAGCTGAGCTGCAGAGCTCTGGCCTGAGCCCCAAACCTTCCATCCTGTGGTGTCTGAGGCACAAGTGGCCACAGAGCAGGGCTTGGGCACTGAGAGAAACAGGCTCTTATCACACTGTTTTGCCTTGGGCAGCTACAGGATGAGACATCGTGTAAATGTAAATGGAGTAAAATGAGCTGGTTTAATTTGTTGGTTTTTTTCCCTCTCAGGATATGAGCATTGCCAGGAAAGGTAGAGATGTTAAAATCCCTGTCAGAACTTAATGCTCTGGAGATGAGTTAGGCAGAGAGGATTTAAACAGCACTTCAGCATGTGTGTACAGGAAAGGGCTGTCAGGAGAACAAGGAAACAGCCAGAAGGTTGAGGGCAGCTTCATTTGCAATCATTTCTGTGCCAACAATTATTAACTCCAGTAGACTGGGCAAACTGCAACACTCTGCAGTGACTTGGAAAGTAAAGAACTAAATGAGCAACAGGCAAGAATTTAAACTAGGGTCAATAACTTTGCTTTGAAGCTCAACTGATTTGGAACAGGTGAGTTGTATGGCGTGCCTTGCAAGCTTTAGACTCTCCTCCTCTGTGCAGGACAGTCTCAGGAATGTTTGACTTCACCCAAATGAAAAGGCAGAGGTGGTGAGTTCTGCAGAGGAAGATGCTGACCTTAGGGAATTTCTCCCTACCTGCTTTAGGAGAAGTTTATCTTCCCTCTACTCACATCCTGTCCTTTCCATTAGACACTAACTCATCTGCTGGTGTCCCTTAACAGAAATCTCCAACCAGAAAAACAAACAAACAAACAAACAAAGCCACAACAACATCAACCCCCCCCCAAAAAAAACCCAAACAAACAAAACAAAAAACACCAAAAAAGAAAAACTATACCTCTAAACTTAGAAAAAATCCAAATCTGAGCAGTCTATTTTAAGGAGAGTGTCAGGGATAATCTCTGATAAAAATACACTAAAAAGCTGTGTATTTCCTTGCCTGGATCAAGACTGCAGCTTTTAGGTATCAGCAGTGGTGGGTAGTACCTGCTGTTAGTGCTTCTTTACGATATACTTGGAACTTCATATTTGTCCTGAAGAGCAAATGGAAATGATTAGTATTAATGTTTTATTAATGATAAATATTGAAATTAGACATGCCCAAGATATTACTATTAAAGCTTTGAATTATTCAGCTGTCTGAATTGCTTTCAGGCCTCTCCTTGGCCTCTGGTCTGTAGGCATGTTAGGTTTGATCAGTGTAAGGGATGGCTGGACATTGGTACAAACCTCCATAGGAGGATAAATATAGTTCCTTGTGCAGTAAAGGAAATCCTGCTATTTACTCATCTAAGGACAAGTTATCAATCCAGTCTTTACTCATTTAATGACAAGTTATTGGAATAAAAATCTGATAGCTTGGCTCTCCTATGTGTTGGGTAAAACTGCAGGTGGGTGTCAGCACTGCACAGCACAGCACTGCAGGTCATTGTGCACAAGAGACTCACTGAACTTCACTGAAGTGCTTTACAAATGTTCCTCTACAGTGCTGAAATGTCCTGGTACAAAGCTAAAGATGTGAAAATATTTGTATTGACTTGGTGGTTTCTGAAGCCCTTTAGGACTGACTTTCTGCTTGGAGCACCATCCACCCTCTCTGTGCTGCACTTCAGCCCTACAAACAGATGGCAATGGTTTTTATGAAGCAGCAAAGAGAGGAGAGGAGCTTGTCCCGGGAATCTGGTTCTCCTGAGTCAGCTGCTAGACTGGGGAAGTCCCGTCCTACCTGTGAAGCACCATTTGCCTGCAAATGGGATTGATTTCCTCTGCAAATATTTGCTGTGTTCAGGTTACTGGATTGGAGCCCCTATTTCCTCCAGTGTATAAAGGAAATAAATAAGGCTTAACATCTTTGCCATGATTATGTTTTCAAAGGCTATTTACAAAAAATCTTTAACTTTGGCTGACCTTAGTGCAACGTCATTGGGTGAAGCTGTAGGGAACAGTTGGTTTCTGTGCTGCGCAGTCTTTATTTTGGCTGGCAGTCTGTTAACTCTGATAAGTGGGTAAGTGCATGCCAAGCAAAGTCAGGCATATCGTGAGATCTGCTTTGCCTGCAGAGAGGAAGTAGCCCCAGAAATGGCTTTGTAGGCCAGTTAACAAAAATCCATATACCAGAATTTGCAGTTGATCAATTCTGTGTCTGGAGGACTTGAAAAGGACCTTGCCAGGTGTTTTGTTGGTCACTTCCCCTTCTCTAGATGTAGAGTTGTCCTGCTCTAGTGAGAATGGTGCTCTGGCTCTGTTGGAACTGCCTTGATCACGGCAGGCCGCTGCTGCTTTCCCTACCCTCTCCAGGGGAAAAACAAAAACTCTTGTCCTTGTGAATTCCTTCTGGTGGCTCCCTGCTCAGGCCTCCTTGAGCAACAGCAGTCTGACAATGGGAATTAGTGTCATCGTGCCCAGAGGCATGTGACAGCCATGACACAGGATTCTGGTTATGATGATTGTGTGGTGCTTCTGTGGGGTGGTTTTGGTGTTCATTTCCAGAAGCAGCAATCCCTGGAGCTAAACAGTATTTGTTTGCAGTTTCAGGAGAAGCGCTGTCAGCTTGGAAGAAACAGACTTTATTTTTTTTTTTTCCTAAGACTTTCCCATTCCTAGATGGCTTACATTCTGTACTGAGAATTGCTTTCAAAGGCAGTGGGAATTCAGGTCAAACTTTGCCTACTTGTAGTAGATGGATGTTACCGATAAAAGCATTTTACGCACACTGGGCAGGAATTTATTTACGCCGCTTCTACAAGCGCCTGTAGTGAATTTAGGTTTTCTTTAAGCTCAGTGAGAATGGTAAACTATTTCTTGCCTTTATATGAAACACTGTTTTGACAGGTTTCTTCAGAAGAAGCACAAAAGGAAATGTTCTGTTCTTTGAAAATAACCGGAGCCACCGGCAAGTCGCAGCGACTCTGCATCGAACAAGGGAACCGCTTCCAGGTTACCAAAACATGCTGCTGAACTGAATTTTGCAGCTGCGTTTTCCAATGTACCATGGGATGCATCAAATCCAAGGCTGCCCTCCAGAGTTCCAGTGCTGTCCAGGATGAGCAGATCAGGGCTGGCAGCACGGGGGGCACTGGGGAGAAGTCGTCGCTGCTGGCGGAGCAGGCGGAGGAGAGGGGTCCCTCGAGCCCCATGGTGCTGGAGTACGCGCAGCGGCTCTCGCGCGACATCCTGGAGCAGGCGCTCAGGCAGTGGGCAGTGACCGAGAGCAAGTACAGCGACATCCCCTTCATCGAGAGCGATGTGCCCTGAGCCCTGTGGCCTGAGCGCTCTGTGCGTGCTGCCCGTGCACACGAAGCACCCCCAGCTTCCTCTGAGTGCCACTGTGGGGAAGGGTCTGCAGGGAGAGCCTGGGAAAATTTGCCTTTTCATGTAGATTGCTCACAAGCTGATTGGATCACAGTAGAACCTGTTCGTCAAGTGTCATTTGTTGTCAGCCGTATGTTGAGTATGCTCTGTCTTTTTATGTGTTGGATGTCACCAGAAATTAGGTTAAAAAGAGGATGAGAAGACTGTGGCTGCCCTGCACAGGTACAAGCACTGCCATAGAGGACAAAATGTGGATTATTTCTGTGTTCTGCATAAAAGATCAGTGGCCTGTCTGTAGGTGAGATGAACTCTCTGTGCTTGGTGAATTTGTCTGCGTTTTGCTGAAGTGAAATAGAGGTCTGCATGTAGCAAAGGTTACTGCTATCATACACTTTACTTTTGATTCTGTGACCTAACTAAATCTGTAAAACCACGAAACAATGAAGGTGATGAGAGGCACTTTGTAAACCCCAGTGTATTCAGGGACCCATATTGATGATGATGCTATTCACTTTCCATTGAAGTGAACCAGTGAGAAACATGCCAGTGCTGATAAGCAGTGCATTATCATTAACAGATGCTGCTGTAAATGCATAAAACCCTGCAGTAAGATAGGTTAATGACATCTGGTCGCTGTGTTCAGACCAAAGCTGTTTGGTTTTGTTTGGGGTTTTTTTTGTGTTAGGGTGCCCGTTTGGGAGGATTTGGTTTTATTGTTTTACTGTAACCCAGAGAGATGTGCAAAAACTACTGATGGTAAGTAGTGAAAGGAACCTTCAAAGGTGTGGCAGTGCTTTAGGACAATTTGTTTCATGGGAACTGTGGCTGCATTACACTGAAATTCCTCTCTGAAGTACCACCCTTGGGACAGGACGTCTTCCTTCAGCTTCTGAAGGCTGCTGCTTCCCTGCTGGAAAACCAGTTCATGGCAATGCCAGCAGCAGCTGGAGGAGCCCCAGCCCTGAGCAGTGCTCTGAAGGCAGAGTTAGCGACTAAGCCTTAGGCCCAAAGCTCAAGGACTGCATTTCTCCCCCGTGGCCTCCACACGCTGCTCCCTGCTTGCCCCGAACTCACAGCCTGACCCACTGCACTCACAGCTGGCATTTGGAAGATCAGGACACCGATGGATTGTTCCTGTTCATCCCAAAGGTACAATGTTGCTGAGATTTTATACAACGTGAAGGCCTTCTAACAGCTTGGCTTTTACCACCTGTTTGTTCCTTTTTCTGTGATGCCCAGTTTAAAAAACATACTTCGTTTTCCTAGATCAAAGTGCTTTCCATTTTGTTTTCATTTTTTAGAGAAATGCTTTCCAAACTGGCTAAAGCTGTTACTATTTTTAAAAGGTACAAGTAGTTCTAGTGAATGATCCAAAGCACGATTTTTGGAGCACTGGGAAGCAAGCAGAAAGAGGACCATGTCAATTGCTGGTTTTAGCTTGTTCTCCAACATAAGACAGTCTATTTATTAATTGAGCTGTTTTGCAAATGTTGTGACACGAACTTAGGTATTTGAAATTCACCTACCTGGGGAAGTGGTTTTATCAGGACTAAAGAGCAGAAAATGCTTCTCTGTGCACAGCCAAGGCTGCCATTAAATCCCAGTGACCAGACTGGATTCCCAGTGACCTGCTATTAAGGCTGTTCTCAGGCTTTTGCTGGAAAAGGGAACAAGATCAGCTTAGGCTGTAACGTCATCCTCTTTGAAGTTACGTACTTGTCTTCAAAGCCATTTGCAAAGTGGGACTATGGTTTTATGGTTCACTTAAATTCTGCTGTCACTCCTTCAAGTTCTACAGCATATAAAGTATTAGATCATACTCCGTTTGCTCTAAAATACTTAGTGTGAGTTAGAAAGCAAAGCCAAAACACTGATCAAGTCTGTACATATCAATTGGATATTGCTTAACCACAGTATTAAAAAAGATTCCTACTCTTATTCTAGCTAAAATAAAGCTTTATTACAAAAAAGGAAAAAAAGGGCCAACTTTTCTAACATGAGTCTGGACTCGAGAATGTTAACACTACTAACCTCGGTAATTAAAAATAAAAAAGTCAAAGCTCCATAGCCATTGTTGGCCAGGCAGGTAAATAGCAGGTAGAAAACTGCACTCACTCTCAGAGCACCTTGAGGTGGATCTGCCCCAGCCCTCATACAGACACCCTGGTGTTGCCATGAGTGGAGTGTTGCAATGCTTCCTGTTGTCATGTCTCAAATCCTTCCTCTGGATGCAGCCTCAGCATCTGACACTCTTCAGGAATATCAGATGCACTTTTGAAGCAGCTCCCCATTGGCAAGCTGCCACTGGAGAGTCCAACAGCAGGCAGAGTTACAGAACAGTCTGAGGTTCCATCACAGCATCCACTCTGCTCACCATCAGAATTTCCCCAGAGGTCACCAGGCACACTGACCATGCTCCAGGGACTGCTCCCCTTGGAGGAGCTGCTCTGTGGGGTGGCTGCCCTCAGGTGAATCAGCACCTGCTGCTTGGTGGCCCAACCAGTCCCTCCCCTGGAGCCACCAACCCGGCCCTCACTGGTGCCTGAAGGTGACAGCAGCTTCAGAATGGCCCCAAGTGCAATTCCAGCTGCTTTAAGATGCTCTCCATGACACTGGCACTTCAGGGAAGGCACGCAGCAAACAGAAAGCAAACAAGATTGTAAACAACAGGGAGAGGGCTTCTCACCAGGAGAAAATAATCTCTTTTACAGGATGCTCTCCTTAGAAATAATGCATTTGCTCTTAATAGAAAATAAATCTGTTCAGTACTACAGCCTGGTGAGAGATTGAGGGAGATCTCTTTCCAGAGCTCTGCTGTATATTTAATAGGCACAATACTAATACATTGTAAAAATAAAGACTTCTTTACCTAAATAAATTTATGCTAAGCTGTGCTAGAGTTTCATAGAGCCACTGACAGTGGGTTTCCAGCTAAGTTACCATTGATTCTTTGACTTGATTTTGTGTAATAAAGGCATTCCAGTTTGGGACTGGCATACTCTGCAAAACTGTTTACTTCTATTTAGGAGTTAAAAATACATTTGCTTTATATTTTCTCCAGGAAACAAAATTAATCTGAGTGGATATGATGTGACTGACTTGATATTCTAATAATGGTTCAAAATACATTAACTGCAGCACAACTTTGTTAAGTTGACGTTTCTGGAGTAAGGCACATTCAATATTCCCTAATAAAACACACTACAATATATTTTTACAATATTTTTTGTGGAAAATATTTTCTTGTGGACCAAATAAAATTCAACTTATCATCTCCTTGTATGCCTTTTATTTGAAAAAAAACACAAGATTGCAAAGATTGGACAGGATCTCATTACTTTGAGCTTGGGATAATTCCTGTTCACATAAATTTTGAAAGCAAGTGAACATGCAAGTCAAAATTTATTAATTCAGAAGTAAGTTCTTCCTAAAATCTTGTAAGTCCTTTACAATCAGAGGAGGCAGGATCCCTACTCCCTGGGAATTACTGTGTTTTTCATTTAATGGCTGAAGACTGCTTCTTTTATACAAAAATAATGGAATTAACCAATCTGTAAAAAATAAATTAAGAATAGCAATTCTTTATGAATTTAAAATACATAAAATCTTAAAAAAATACAGGGGGAAGTTTGCACTTCTTATGGGACCAGCACGAGGTAGAAAGTCACGTGATATTTTCAGAATTACCCTAAAAGAACTGATGCAATCTCAAATACTTTTGGAATTAAACTCAAGGACAGTCCCATAACAAGTATGTCCACAGTCACATAAACTCACAGCTGAAATTTTAACATTTTTATTTTACAAGACTCTAGTGACAAATCACTGTGCCATATTTTCTTGATTTAGCTCTGTGGTTTGCTCACCTCTGATTTTTTGAAAGTCACTCTGGTGTTTCACCTTGATGCCTGGCAACAGTTCCTGGAAAGAAAGGAGCCTTAAGCCTTTGCAGAACATTGCTGTTGTGATAAAAACTGCCCAAAGTTGAGAACTCCATAATGGTTCTGCTGCAGCTCTGATTTTTTTATTCCCTCAGTGCTGGTTACTGACTATGGCATTTCAACAAGAAGTTTTCTTCCTTTGGTCTTCAGAGAAGCCAAAATTTGTACTCGTAACCTGCCTGTAAGTGTAGAAATAAGTAGGAAGAAACACTGCTACATGATCTGATGAAGCATAAAAAAGAAGGCGTAATGTTGAAGAAAGATTAGCAGCTTTGTGTTGGATACACAACAGAAAAAATAATTTCCCTCCCACAAATACTTGCATTAAGGGGTTCTGGTTATGTCACATAACTTCATGCATTATTAGCATCACAACCCAACCACCTTGACTGCACAGGAAATGTGCTGGTGTTCACAGCAAGGTTTGAGGCACTTGGTTCTTCACCACTGTAAGACCAAGAAAAGCCAGCAATTTTCTGAAATAATGAAATACTGATTATGCAGTCAAATCAGACATAATGGTGTTTTAAAAAATGGGCTATACAAGCAAAGAGAAATGTGCTCTAGGCTCTGGCAACATTATAACATTTGAAACAATGTTTACATCACACAGCAAGGCTGAAAGATGACAAAATGTAAAATCAACAGAACAATTTCTTATTCATAGACTAATAACATATTAGTCTGAGCTTTTATTTAGAAGGGTATTTAACACCATGAATTCTGTCTTGCATTTGCCTTTGTAGTTCTGACAGCATTAAAGGTTTAACCACATTTTATTTTCACTGTATGCGGAAGAATCTGAGGCCCAATCCCAATTTCCCAGATCAGTGACAGAGCCAAGAACACAAAAGGTCTCTTGACTTTGTGCTTATTAGGTCACCCCTTAACTGTGCTCTTTTCCCCAAGGACTCCTCCTAAACTAACAGTTGATACAAAAAAATTTAAATGTTAATCGCTGTGTAAAACAGTAAAAATAACAATTTGCCTTGAAGTGATTTTTCCATTATTAACCAGAGATACAATTATTTTCTCATTACAGAGAATGTTCTGAATGCAAAAACAAAATGGCCTTGTGAATCTCAGGCTAGCTAAAAAAGTCTTCTCAAAATTGATCACACTACTATTAATTTTTTATTACTAACTAAGCAGATAGATAAGATGTCAATAGGTTTGATCTTTATAGCTTGAGATCATCATTTCCCAGTGGTTTAAAACAGTTGTCCACAAATTCATCGCTGACTTCTTCCAGAGCAACTGGCTTCCATTTGGGGGACTGGTCTTTGTCAATCAGCACTGTCAGGTGGAACAGAGAAACAACAAAGTTACTTGTACACTTCCTCTAATCAAAATTACTTAAGATTGCATCAAAACAGATCACTACAGTGATTACGTGGGGGAGACAAATCCGTGTGCTCTGGAGAAGGCAGAGTTTTTGTAACACAGATATTTCTACTCTAAGAAAAATTCCTGAGTTGTGACCCATCCAGAGGTGCATCTGGGAGACGCCTGATGGTACAAGAACAGTGAATCACTTCAGAAGCAGCCCAAGCTCTGAAGGAATAGACCTGAAATCAGTGGTTTAGTTAGAGCTGCCACTCTTGGCTGACTTACACTTCTTCATGAGAGCCTGGGAACAGTACATGATGATGCTACTTTTGGACAAGGCTTTCACACTTTTGTGCAAAATCTGACTCTTGGGAGAGTACAGGAGATGACTCAGTGGTGCTAAGTGCTTAAAGCTCATTTAAACACAGCATATAAACCAATAATGAAATAACTCATGAGAAAAGAGTACAGCAGAGTATCTGTGTGGGAACTGAGAGTGTTCATTTGTAAATACTGACAGCTACTGAGGCCTGGGCAGATTTAACTGTGACAATATGTATAATCCTGGTACAGACTTTATGCTGTATCCTGGGAAATACATCTCTGAACATAAAAACCATCACTGAATGAATCACACGTAAAAGGCTAACAAGAAAATACCAGTTCCCAAAAAAGTATTCCCTGTATCACAGGAATGTTGAAGGTACATCAGCAACAGCTACATTAGCAAACAATAAAACAAGAGGGAGTTTATTTGTGTGAAAAATGACAATGGAATTCCAGAGCAACTTTCCAAGCACCTTCCAGGCTTTGAGAAACCGATAAAGGTGCTACTGAAAACATGACATTTTTATAATTTAAAAAAGCCCAGCTGTAAGAGCTGTGACTCTCTAGGATGCACTGACTGCCACACCCCTCAAAACACACATTCCCTTCAGGTGAGTGAGATCAGCAATGACTTGGAGATGCCTGTGTGGCCTGGGTGAACCTCCTGACCAACACAGCCCACAGCTGGGCTGGGCAGGAAGAGAGAGCACATTTCAAATTTCTCTCCTGAGAATGGCTTTTATTTGTTTGTTTCCTGACAAAGTGTTTAGAGTAGGACGGTTTTAAAGGTAGGTGAAATGTAACACTTACAGAGACCAGATAGTTCAAAGAGTAACAGCTATTTTTTGGGTAAATTGTTGTGCTTTTCTAAACTGACTTTGGTCTTATTGAGTGAACTAGAAATATCCAAAATGAAGAATGTGTATGGGGGTAGAATTTTATGTTCAGTGAAAAGAATATCTGCCTAAAGACTGTGCTTATTAAAAAAACCAAACAGATATTGTGGCCTGCCTACCAACTTGTAGTAAAAAATGTGACTTGAAAACCTCTCTTTAACTTTTCTGTCTTTAACCAACGGTTGAGAGTTGCTAGAAAATACAAACCATTCAAATGACAACTGCAGTAATAAATATTTCTGCAGTTGAAGACATACAGGTATCACAACTCTTTAGCTTACATCCCTAAAGAGAAAGGCAAATCAGAGCTCTACATTTGTTTACTTGCCAGTAGGGAACTAACAACTCCTTAGAAACAAATTCATTCTAAAAAGTAACCCATTACATGGATAGAAGCTGCAATTCCACAGAAAGCAGAATCAATGAGGACCATTCTTTAAAAGATATGGCCTGTAAAAGAGTGTTTTTACTACAGTGTTCAACTGGGTAACTTACTGAAAAGCTATGATCTTCCAAATTATTTCTGAACATGGTGAAACCATTGATTGGCTTTGGTCAAAGATGTAATTTTCCCAAATCAACTATATTTATTTCACTGTGATATTACTTATCTACTGATTTTCTTCAATTGTAGTTGAAGTTCACAGTCCAGCTAAAACAGTCTAAACTACTATTCACAAAAGCCAACACTGCCTAGAGATGCTTCAAATGAAAGAGGAAAAAGTGTGCATGTGTATGTTACTGCAGCTTCCCCTGTGCCAGGTCTCCACTCCAGGGTACAGCTGCCTGTTTAAGTTCATCTTTCTGTTTGGATCTGTGGCCAGTTTTTCTCTGGTGGATAAACTCAATGCTCCTAATGGTCTCCACAGTGAAGTTTTCTATCTTGTATGAGTCAAATATTTGTTTTTTAGTAGTATAATGAAAATACTCCCTTTCTGCATTGACTTCTTTATGTTTTGTATCTCTCCAGCTGGAGATCAATCATTACAAGAACAGAACAAAAATTCTGAAGACTTCTAAGGTAGGCTAAGGGAAATTCATTATGATAAAAGTAACTGAGTACAGACATAGTGTTAAGGGCTTGTTCTTGTGTTTCACCTTTCTTAATCAAAATCCCAAACCCCTCTGTTCAGTAGCAGTGGCTTTACCAGACTTTAGTGAGGGCTCTGTTGCTGAAATTCCTTCAGCACAGTCAAAACTCTGATATTTCCAAGGCCCTGATATTCTGTTTGCTCTGTTTGCCATAAAATCTCTCAACTCGTGCAGGGCCCTGGGGTGCCCAGGGTACAGCTCACATCTGCCAGCACTGCAGGAGAGGTGGCAGAAGCTGCCCAGAAATATCATCTTTGCAGGATCAGCAAGATGTAGAAGACCTTTACAATTCCATTTCAAGTGCAGTTCCTGCACAAAGAATGAGGAGGGTGATTTAACAGATATTTGTCCCTGAGATTTTCTGTTGAGATTGTATCCTACCTAGATGTGTTTGAGCACAAAAATGACCACTTTTCTTAGGCATTAAAATTTGAAAAACAATTCTTGGCAACTACCCAGACCTATGCATTTCTTAGTTGACGTATTATTTTATTAATCAAGGTGAAAAATTGAAACCAAATGTGTTCCAAGTCCACATTTACCATTTCAGGGGAAAATGTTGATGAAATATGATCCATGTGTTTTATACTTTAAGGCTTTTGGATTTTTCTTAATAGCTCCAATCACAAGAATCATAAACAGGGAAGAATGTTTGCCACAGCAGATTTTCAGGTTGAAAGAAAACTAGCTAAAAGAAAAATGAAATTTTGACCTCAGGTTAAAGTAGGTTTTAAAAGCTTTTAAACTACTCCCTAGCATGCCTTTTAAAATTACGGTTTGAAGCAGATGAAAGGTATTATTAAAACCTGACCTGTGGCCATTGGCTGCTGAAAAACATTCTTAACTAAAATCTGATTATTGTAACTCAACTTCTTTCGGTAGTAGATCTTTTTGTGGTAGAGAGGGTCAAGAGCTGATTCTTAAATGCTTATGATGTAATGCTTGAAGAAAGAAAAAGCTAATACTTAACACTTTTATCATTTTTATTCACCACGGCTGGTCCTATGAAGTACTTAATAATCTCCCTTCCTATTAAAAAGGATGCTCAGCACATTGATGGATAATGACTTTTATGAAATTAGACCCCACTACAAGAGTGATCTTGAGTCAGATTCTACACTCCTCTGCAACAAGAGAAACAATGCTAAGACTGAAAATCTGAGAACAAGATCTATGCAGTAAGGAGACAACCAAAGTGCTTCAAGAACAAATTATCATTATAAGCAATCCCCTCAGGGCAGTTGGATCTTTGGTGGTTTTGTTCTTTTCCTTCCCCAGATAAACTTTTGCTACATCATCCTGTAGAAAAGAGAAGTTTCCCAACTGCTGTTCTTGCAGCCTCTCTCTTTACACACAGTTTTTGTATTTCCTGGCCATACTGAGAAGGGATTTGCTTTTGAACTGTACTGCAGTCTCAGATGGTTTCATGACCTTGTGCCTTACAAGGAGAAATTCAGTTGGTGTTCCTCTGACTCTCAGATTTGGAGTTTGCCACTTCCCAAATAACTACATTTCAGCAGCTTATTTGCTGATTTATAATATAGCCCAAGAATAGTATTTTTAAGATATCCTTGTCCCCACTACCAACATAATGAAAACCACTTCTGAACACATGTGGTAAATTCTTCAAAGGACTGTCCGCTAATAAGTGCTAAACACTAATTAATTAGAATCAGAAACCCTCCCCATGCTGTATGAATAAATTTTGCATCTGTCACCCCAGGCTATCTTTAATACACTGTTACTAATAGCAGACACTCCAACTAATATCTGTTCCTCAAGTGTATTTTAAACTGCTTTATAAAGACAGACATAAAACAATGAGGAGGTGGTGATAACAGTTGAGTATGTAACTGTGTCAATTATAAGTCCAACCAAAAAATATCCATCCAAACGCCTTGTACTGTAAGCTCCTTGGAAAGAGAAATGCCTGTGCTTTATTTCATCCCGTGATGAACAGTACATAAAAAATTGCTACTGCTCCTAACAGATGTGACTTTGGGTTTGACCAACTGCACAGTGAATCAGCAGTAGGATCAAGGACAGACTCAAAAGTCTGTCCCCTGGATGAACTTGCTGAGCCACTGCTCTACTTTCACCACTACCTCTCTTGACCAATGCCTTAAAATGCTGAATTAGATAATGTTAAGCTTACATATATAGTTTTTTAGTAGTAAGACACTTCTGCTCAGAGATATTCTGGACATGGGGGAAAGTAAGTCTTTGTTCTAACTGTTTTCTAGGCAAATGGTTTGAATCTTAAAGCATGTGTAGCTGGCTGAACCAGCTCTGTGGCAACACTAAGCTCAGACACAAGTGATGCCCTCAGTAGCTACTCAGTACTGTCAGTGTTAAATGTGAAATGGTGAAACCAGGTGGATAAATAATGTTAGGGAACTGAGACTGCACAAAGGGAACAATGTGGCTCTTGTGCTTTGGAACGACAATAAACTTTGGCCACACAGAAGAGCAACAAGCAAAACCTATGGAAAGCTGGGAAGTGTTCTCTGGGCTTTTGCTGCATGCACTTGTAGGGATCTCCAAAGAAGCACCACAGTAGTGAATTTGTGTATTATGTTTGAGAAGTGGTTTTGGTGTGAGTGCTTACCTGCCCGAACCCCTTCGTAGAAATCATGGCCTTTCTGAAAGATCATAAAAAAAAAAGCTGTAACATGACAAATTCTGTTTATCCCATCTTTCCCTATCCTTCTGCTTGAAATGCAAGTTCTCAAAATTCAGTTAAATTCCACTTGTACTGTTCTTTTCTAGGCCTGCTTTGTCTTCACTTATAAAGAGCTCTGTATCTTCTTCCTTAAATGCAGCTACAGCTCTCAAAATCAGTCTGTTGACCTGTGGCTGGTCAAGCACTTTGGCAGAGTCCACACTCTCTCTGTTTAACATCTCAGACATTTTTCTAAAGAGCTTCACATGATGGGGCTAAGGTGTGCAGTATCAGAAATTCTTCTGAGAAAAGCCAGTCTTCAGGTATTGTGATGTATTCTGCATACCTGGAACACTTTGTAGTTAAATGGAATCCTGTAAACATCCAGTTCTTTTTTGATAAAGGTAAATGTAATACTTAAATCCCTAAACATGCTTGATTAGTAATGGAGCCACAATCCTAGTTTTATTCAGGCATCAGAACATATCAGAATTAGATAGATTTTCACTTCTTTTAAAGTATTTACTTTAACCATTGCAAATCATTTAACTGGACAGATAAAAACCTTATTTTAAAGAGTGTCATATGGGGAACCCTGTAAGGCATTTGTTCAAGTAATTCAGTTAGCAGCTCTGCTCCACTGCAAGGATCACTTTCTCAAATGCTATCCAAGTCCTTAGCACTTAGTACAAATAGCACTAAAATCTCTTGCTGTGATAAATTTTTCATAGACAAGACTCTTGAAAGGCAGTGATAAACAACAATTTGCACCCTGCTGCTGGGAACTGAGGCACTGAGGACTAAGAAATTTCAACAGAAAACTTGCTCAAGAACACTAGCTTTAAAATTACAATCCAAATATGAAACTCACTCTATATTAATGTTTTCATATGTTTAAAACGGAAGTCTTCCATATTCCCAACTGACCATCATTAACGTAGTGTCCCTTGCATTCCATACAACAACATGAAACTAGGAAAAAAGTGACAGCCTCACAATCCACACAAAGCCACACAAAGATGATATTGAAAATTATAAGCTGTAAATTATAAACCCTTGATGTGACCTACATAAGATTTTTAGTCTCTGATAAACTGCTCCCCCTCTGAGGCTGGCAAGGGACAAGGGCCCAGCTGTTGCTTACCATGCATGCTTGGCTCAGTCTGTATTCCATCCTGAGCACCTCTTGTAAGTTCATGGAAGCTCCTTCTCTGAGCTGTCTGAGAGTCAGCTTTAAAGATGTAGGTGACATCTTATTGATAGTCTGGGGAAGACATGGACATTATTTTTATTTTCTTCAATTTGGACACATTTGCAAGTCTGTCTCCTGTGCAGTTTAAACTTTGTGAAGTAAATGATGGTTCTCTTCTCCCTGAGACCCCTTTATGACACCTATTCCTACTGCTCCCTCCCACCATGCTGTCACATTAAATGAACTTCCCTGCATAAACTTTGATCAGCAAGATCTCTGGTATGTGTGCCATCACTTGTGGAAAGCCTAGAACTTCTAAGGTTCTAAGGTTGATCATTTAAGATCAGATTACTACTACCCAGAGAAATTAACATAGTTTGAAAGACATTTTCAAAAAGAATCTTTTGATAAGTGAAGGCAAATGTTACAAGCAATTATACTTTTTGAATATCATAGATAAATAGTCTGAATTGCTCTTAGATTTACTGATATTGTAGCTGATATTAGTATTGTTCAGCATTTAAGTTTTATTTGGTACACTACAGTAATAAGGTAATAACAGAGATATTGGAAACAAATTTCAGGTAGCTGCTTTACGATCATTCGCAAAGAACAAACAATATGCAAAGAAGAAAACTATGGAAAAAAAAATATTGCAATAAATCAAATACATTTATCCAGGCTTCTTGTCTGGGATCAAGAGACACTGAAGTAATTTAGCCCTACATAATTCTGCTGATAGGAAACTTGCAGGCCTTGCCTTACTTCTTTTGACAGAAGTACAGGCTATAAATATTGTGCCACAGACATGATTTGAAGCACACACACAAATGCTTTAAATCTGGCTCTAAGGAGTATCCTCTGATGAACAGGCTGACAGTGAAAAGGAGGGGAAGTGAGGAGAAAGACAAAAACATAGTTAAGAAAACAAATGAGCTTTAAAGCTTCATGGGTTGTGGGGAAAATGAGCTAAATTTTATTGTTGCTTACCATAATTTTCTTACTCTAAACAAGATCCTCCTTCCTCTGTAAACCCAAATAAAAGCTCTGTATCACTCATAGCACAGTAGAAATTTCCTCATAATTAGGACATTTTTGCCACTATTAAAAAGCAGCAGATGGTAAGATTTGCCTCTTTACATTATATTCATTGCAGACATTAGGCTCCTTACAACAGAATGAAAATGGCAGGTTTCCAGTCATCAACAGCAACATTTTTTCTAGCTCCCAATTACTCTTCATCCCTCCAGACACCAGCTGATACAGCAGTGACCCATTTTGCCTAGTTAAGCTGGAAAACATGTGACTGCTACACAAGCCAGGAGTCTGTGGAATTGTGCCTTCAAAGCACTGGCTCTGTCTTCTGTAACTTGCATGTAAGCACTGTGCCTGACAGAGAGGCTGGCAAAGAACAAGCCAACACTGGCTCCACATGCCAGCAGTTCCTGAGTTCTGGTCAAGCTCTCCAACAATGAGCTGCCTTTCAGCAGATTAGGAGATCTGCTGTACCTCCAACTACATCACTCTGTAGGTCTCAGATGGGTGCCAGCTCCTAACTGGGCCCATCATTTCCTCTAAGATGCTCTCACTGACCTTACCTTTCAACTGGACCTTTCCTCCTTTGAGTTTCATATTCTGTCATTTAGATTAGGAAGTCTTTGCTCAGACCAGGTTAAAGGTATGCATGGTTCCAGGGGTGAAATGGTAATGGCAAGCTCTTTCAAAGCAAGCATTGGAATGGGGAAAATCTAAAAACACCACTTAAGGCAGCTGCTAGATGCACTAGTTATCTTGGCATATCAATGAGGCTGAAGGTGGAGGAGGTACTGACATAAATCAAGCTGGAGGAAGAGGAACATGGCAGGAAAATGGGTAGGTGTAATTGCAGAAAAATGAGTCACCAGTGTAGCTATAAATATATTCTCTGTACTAAGATGAGGGGATCGGTGCTAGGGAACAAGCCTGAAAAGGAGACAGGATAGGCTGGAGTGGGGAGTACTAAAATGCAAAGAAGTCTCCATAGATGTATTTGACATCTAATCCACTGTATTTCAAACCATCTTGATTTTGACACAATGATCTCAAAAGCTCTAAGCTGAATTTGCTGCAGACTGAACACCAACAAAATACTATCAGAAGATGACTGAATTAAGTGGCACTGACATAGTGGAGTCCCTTACAAGAGTAGGAGTGGGGATAGTGATTTTCTTTCACTTAAAAACCCAAAAACCTCTCAGAGGTCCAGTGCATCATGCCCCTTGTGACAGATGAAGACACCCATCACTTACTTTGAGATATGAGTGGATTTGTTCAACCTCAGGGAACAATGGTCCTGGAGAAACTTTGACAATGTATGAGGAGTATCTAGCCAAAGTTACACAGGAAAGCTGCCTAAGGACAGAACATCACTCACTGTTCTGTTAACAGAGTTTCAGGATGCTGCTTTGAATTCAACACTACTAGCTTCATTCCTGTAATCTCCCTCACCCTTTTGCTGCACACACATTAAAGTTTCAGGAGCTGTTATGTGCATCTCAGCCTGATGGGTTATGTGTCCCAGTAGATCTGGACAATATGACTTGTAATTCTTAGTCTGCAGTGTCCTGCATACTACATTGCATTCATTCAGTAGCAATGAAGGATTTTAAACCATGAAGTGTCAGTGCTCAGAAGGGGCACGGTCCTGCCAAAAACACTCTAAGAAAGCATTATGGGAGAACCAAGTCAAGTAGCTGATGTTTTTCAGGTTTTGATCCATATTTTTACATCATTCCATTCAAAACGATACATCTGACACTCAGATTAAAGCTTTTTGGCTCATGAAAATCCTGAAAACAAAGTAGCACTACAAAGTTAAAGATTGGAAAACTACTGAGTTCAAAGTGTTAGTTCTCTAATTTTCTACCTGTTTGTAACTGGGTTCAAAAGGTGTGGTAAATCATGAAGTCATTCTCAAGTAGAATTTTAACAACTTTACATTCTTCTTCATACAGTATTTCAGTATCAGATAAGTGACAGCCTGCCAAGGAGGCGTGTTGTGAAAGTAAAAGGAGTACTGCAGATCAAAGAGAACTGGGTGCTTGGGATGGCATGGCTCACAGCATACTTGGCTTATGGCAGAACTAGGAGTTCCATTTTATTAACACTAAAAGGTATCTGTTGATTGAAGATACAAGGTGGACGTACCAAAGGGTACCTCCAAATTGGGATATTTGTATTAAACTTTCAGTTAGGGCTTATTCCATCAGCTTACTTGTACATGTAATAAATATAGGGGGGAAAAGTGGAATAAGCATAGGCACTGCTGTTACTGAATCACTTGGATTTGCTGTTGTTCCTGTACCTTAAAAAGTCTAAAGTGAAACCTTGGTTTCACAACCTTGCCCAACCCTACTGCTTAGCACTGCATGTCTGCTGTCAGAAACTCCTCTAAAACTTAAAGTATTTATTCACACTAGTAAGTCTTGCATCTGCTAGAAAATGTGGGATTTGTTTCATAGGGTTTTTCCCACGAATTTCTGCATGGACTGAAGCAAGTCATACTAACTCAGTCTTATCTCTTGAACAGAATAGACAATTGTTCTGAAACTCTGGTCAACTCCAAGGACATCCATTTATGAATGACATGAAAGAATAAAGTTGTTATAAAGTCTTATTAAAGACATGAGATAAGAGAACTGAAGAAGTAACAAAATAGCCCTTTTTGTTGTTGCTGTTCAGGCATTTAAAAAATCAGTTACACAAAATCAAAATCTTGAAGTAGATGACCTAGTTTTAAGTTCTAAATTAAAACTGTTAAACAAATCTACTATCATAAGCAATAAGGAAAAACAGCAAGTAATTCTTGGTGGTTTTCAACATCTACTGAACCTAATCAATGTAACACAAACAGATAAAATTTTTATTCTGGCACTAACTCATTTGACTGTTTTATCCAATGAACCTTGAATACTAGGGGAAAAAATCAGCTTTCCCTTTTATTCAGTTACGCTTTTGTAAGACATATGCTAAACTTCTTGCAATGGACTAGATGTACTGGTTGGCACATAGATAATCTTAAAACTTCCTTTCTCAAAAACTGATAGTTCCAGCGACAATGTGTTGCATTTTGAATTCTTTTTTTTTTAACTGACAGGATGCCTAATGTGAATACTACCATATAAAATTCCTTCTGCACATATCGAAGCCAGAGATGATGGATGTTTTATTTTACAGTGAAAGGAGGATCTCTTCTGTGTTTTTTGTTAGAGAAACCCTTCAGTTCTATCCAGCTAGAATATCTCACTAGCTCCAAAGCAAACTTTTACAAGGCACCTGAACAAAGATACTTCAAAGAAAAAAAGAAAATACACACGTCATTTATAAACGAATGCAAGTTGCTTCTTGCTTTTGAGGCTGAAGTATGAATTATGTGTGTAGCACTGCTGTACATTTTTTGAGTAGTGACTACATCCAACACTCAGAAATGCATTAATAAGATCAAAAAATCCTTTGTGATTATAATTTTTTTGCTGTTTACCCAAATGAGATAACTGGAATGAAAGAAAAACAACACTTTCTGGGACTGTTTTGTTCCAAGCCTTGCAATAAAATGAGAAGCTGTAAAGGGAACACTTGTTCCCAAGAGCCCCCTGACTGCAGGGAGGGGAAAAGAAATGGGAGTTTGTTTTTTTACTAGATTACAGTTTTATATGATGGTACACACATTGTGTGATTTTAGGGAAATACCCTTGTCTGAGTTGAACCACTGAGAATCCCCCAGGACTATGTATGAGAACCTCAAGCTCTCAGTCCAATGCCCTATGATAAGAAACCAGAAAAGCAGACTTAAAATCTCCAACAAAAACTACATAGAAGACTTTACCTCTAGCTGCTTCATGGCAAAAGGAGAACCATCTTGCTTTAATTTTTTAACAATTTCTTCCATGCTATTTGCTGAAAAAATACTAGAAGAAAAATAATTCGTTAACAAGCTGCTTCAGCCTTCATCTTATCTCTGAAGGGTCAGTAACACTGGCATTAGAAAAAGAGCATAACCAGCTGATTTGGCTTTTTTTAGCACTGTCTTCCATGTTGTTCAGTTTCAGTCATCTCCTTTTCCTTTACAGATTTCTAGTGTTTCAATAAACCTCACTAATGAACTTTTGATAATTATCTAAAAACTTCAATTGCTACCATCAGTCCCAGCTGTATTTTTATAACCTATCAAATCTTTAGCTATCAGCTCCATTCTACTGGTCAGCATCTTTTATCTCTAAATGTAGTCATTGCTCTCCTTCTATCAGAGTTTAGCTCTTTCTAATCACTCTCACTTATTTCTCCTTCCCTTTCTGATACACAGATGTTCCAAGCTATCACAGAAATGGCCTTTACCCAATGAGTACTATAAATGTCTTAGGTAACATTTCCTGTTCAACTGAACAGTTACAAATTCCCATCCAATCCCAATATCTGCAGAAAATGTTCATTTTAACGTACCATAAACTATGAATCAGGCTACTTTATCCAAGTATTTAATGTACCAATGAGTAAAGTATTTAATGAGCTTCAGACAAAGCTCCCTAAAGACAAAATGCTAGTTAAACCTGGAGGTAATTTTTCTCACTTTATCTGTGAAATACTGCTACTAGATTTAACTTCATGTTCTCTATCCACTAAAATAAAAAATTTTAAAAGACTGCTGAGTACCTGTTAATCTTCTCCATATGTTCATTGAGTACGAACTCCTTTTCTTGATCAATTGTGCACTATTTAAAAAGCAAATACATAAATTACTTGGTTATTTTGGACTGAAAAGTGTATCAGCACCAAAAAAATTCAGTGACTTGCATTCTAGAAATATCGTATCATAAATGAACACTTAATATTCACAAGACAGTGCCATTTTTAATGAATTACAATTTTGCAGTGAGTATATATGAACTTGTCACTTTATCCTGTGAATGTTAAAGATGTTGCCTCACACTGCATTGCTTGCTCAGAGCTACTATGCATGCATATTTGTCTGGGTGGTTATCTTGTACACAAGTAATTCTGATTATTCTATCAAAACACTTCTGTGCAATGCACTAAGAAAGTGTAGATGAATCTACTCAAAATTTTGAGATTGTTTTTTAAAAAAAACCCTTCATTTTCTTTAAAAATATACAGGCCTATGTTAGGCATTTTTAATGAAAAAAAAAGGTTTTTAACTTCCTTCTCTTTTCTATGTCATTTAACAAAATTTTATTCAGACATACAAAATGCGTGATAGATCCATCAGCCTTCTGTGGGAAGGTTGTCAGACGTTTCACATCTTCTGGCATTAAGGGGTTTGGGACATAAGCAGATGTTTCAGGAACAGCTGCTGAAGCTGAAAAAGGTTGCCTGGCATTTCAGCTCTGATAACTAAAAATACACAGTTTCCTTTTCCATTCAGTGTCATCTTGTAAAGCGGGATATTGCAACATATAATCACTCCTATTTCACAGCATTCTGTTTTGTCAAAATAATCAGCACTATGATGTAAATTAGCTTAACCCACTTATTTTTCTAATTAATCTTATTTATTAACTTAGTAATTACAAAACAGAAATAACAAGAGTAGACACAGCTCATTTTAAAGCTGAACAACAGCAGAGTAATAGACTAAATAACACTGAATACTGGTTTGACTCTAGAAGTTTTCATTCTTTTGAAAGAGAACTGCAATGCACATCAAAAGAGTTCAAATAGCCACTGAATGAAAGGCAAAACCTTTTATTTTCATGCTCATTGTTACATGGGGCTAACACAAGTATTATGGACAAAATGCAAAGAGTTCGGATACTCGTTATTTTCAAGCATAAAAAAAGGCAACCAGTATCATGGCTTAAAAAAGAATGTCTTAATATATTTAACAATTTTGCTTGATTTCAGTAATTTCAGATTACCTTCTTGTGGTAAGAGTTCAATAAATCAGCAATTTTTTCTTTTGAAGGAGATTTCAGTTCTATCAGGTCTTTCTCCAAAGCAGGTAGCTATTAAAAATAAGATTTAATTACAAATAAGTAAAAAACCCCATACTACTTGGCTTATTACTACAGTAATAGTAGGATATACATATATAAATCCCCCCCTCATCCTCCCCACTTTCTGACAAACCTTAAAGAAGTACAAAGCAAACAGCACAAGGAGACAGAGTTCATTTGTCAGTGTTGAACCACCTGAACTTAATTTTCTGCAGTGACCAGCAAAGCCTTGCTTCCCAAGCAGCCCCCCCATGCAGTGCTGCAGCTGCAGCAGGTAAAGCCAGGCTGCACCACTCTCAGAAGAAAGAACATGTTAATGGAGTTTTACCTTCACTGCAAACTTTGTAGTTATATAAATCTCTAGTTTCATACACTGTTGTCTAAACTGTACAATTTTTAAGCAACTTCCATTCTGCTGAGTAGATCATGCCCTTCCAACAGTGGAACTGTAAAAACAGCACCATTTGCTCCTTCCTCCAAGCAAAGCTGTCACCAGCTGGCAAGCGTTAGAAGGGCAGATTGAGAGTGTCTCAGCATCTCTGTTTGCAGGGCATGGCCAACTCATTCAAGTGCACCACTGCAGCCACTTGTGTTGGTAAGGGTGCATTGGGGTGCTGAAACCTCAGACGTGTCCCTGTGGCTGTGGGCTGAGCCCTGGCCAACACTGCTGGCACTTTACCGTTTTAGATTCTACAAAATGCGTAGCGATGCCAGCTTTCAGCACATCTCTTCCTTTCAGCCTGCATCCTGTCAGCGCCAGGTAATAGCCAATCTTTCCTGAGAGCCTTGGCAAGAAATACCCTCCTCCCACATCAGGGAAAAGGCCTGAAATAAACAACACAAAACAAAAGTCAAGGAAGGAGATCTTGCACTAATCATCATCTTGCACTAGTAGCAATTTTTTTCTTGTCTCACTTTCATCTCCCTTACATAGGCACAGCAACCTTGCCCAAATTTCTCCTTGACTTAGCTTGACATTTCTGGCAACAAAACCCTTCCTAAAAGCAAACCCTTGAACACTTTCCAAACTTCATCCTCTCCTCTGGCACATACTTTACAAAACATATACCAAACAGTAATATTTATTCTACTTGCCAACAACTCGAGACAATTTTAGGTGCTTGAAAAATCAAGTGTGTTCTCAGCAAAGAAACAGAAGGGACCCAAAGAATATAATTTGTGAAATAATTTGTGCAAACTCAAACTGGATGCTGCTTTTTCACAGACATCTTTTATTATAATAAAAACATCAAACACTGATGAAGTGCCTTTTGCACAGCTTAGTTTGAACAAATTTTGGGGCCGAGAGTTCAACAGCAGATCAACAATACTGCCAGGGTCTTCCTGAAGGTGGAGGCACAAGATGCTGACTTAGCACCTTGGCTCTTTGACAAGACTGTGACTAAGCTGAAATTAAAAAAAAATATTAAAATCTCCAGTTTAGCAACTGTCATGTATATTCTCTTAAATCTAGAGATTAGGGTAGTTTTTAAAAATTCAAAGCTGTGAATAGAATTTTAAATACTTTAAATTAAAAGTTGTAATTGAAAAATATCTACCTTCTATTTTATATACTGATCACCATAAAATAAATTTAGACACCTTTTTTAATGTACTTAAACTTGAGAAAACTTTAGCTTAGCTCTATTGATTCAGAAATCTGAATGCATAGAAGCAAAATCCAGTTACTACCTTGAAATCATGCCAATGGTGCATTCATGGAACTGAAAGACTTTTAAAGAAATTGAAGGTGTGCTGCGTTTTTTTCACTTTCAGAGAAGAAATGAATCATGAAAACAAATGAAAAAATACAAATGAGCAATAAGAAACTCATAAAACACTTGCCAAAGAAGAAATATTAACTGGGAAAATTCAGATGTATGCAAGAAGTTTAAATGGGGTTCTGATACAAGAATTTTTCACTCACAAGTAATTGCTTTATTTCACAACAGAGTCAATGTATGTATTACAGAAATACCCTATTCCAAGTATTTCAAGACATGGGAAATGAGTGGCCCCTGAATAGTCTTCCTCCTCTGGATGGAATAAGAGATTTCTATCAGACAACTGCTCTTCAGTGTTACCCTCCTAATAATCTTAATATCTAACCCATCTCAGTTTCTATTTTGTTCTTCCTTTTGTTCTGCTACTTCTAATACATCAAGAAGTTGGTTTCAGGAATCACTACCTATCGGTTACAGCTGTAGTATTCTATTCCCACTGATGGGTGTGCTGTCATTAATTGATTTATTCCTCATCCCCTAGGCTAGAGACATACAGCTCTTCTCCTGAAATGCTGAATGCCTTGCTGATACCCTTTAAAAGCCCTAAGCTGTATTAACTCTAATTCATCCCTTACCTTCTCTTTCATCTGTACTCATACTCTCAAATTCTACATTTTCTATTCTGCATTTTACCTTCTCAGCTTGAGCTATCGTAACACTGATGTCAAGACCTGCATTTAGTTTTGTTTCTATGCATCTGTTTCCCCTTGGATAGCCTTCTACTGCAAAAACAAAAACAACCCAACCTCATTTCAAAGTAATACTCGTCTTAAAAATGTCCTCCAAAGCAAAAGGGCAATTACATTATTCTCTCCCTCTGCTGGAACACAACAGCAACAATATTTTTTATTTTTTCTGTAGTTAAAATAATATTGGTGATGGACTACTGTTCTCCCTGTGCTCCAGTACATTTCCAGAGGAAAAACTTTCTTTCCATTGGGATTCATAGTGCCCTTCACTTGACCATACATAGGAAATCAGTTCTAAATAAACTGTGAAGCTGATTAGCTTAAATTGCTTTAGAGGCAAATAAACCTAAATTGAATGAAGGTTTCTTTAATTAAGGAATTTACAAACAGGATTAGTGTAGGCCCACCTAATCCACTTTAAACTTACTTGGTTGCATAGTCTGCTATAGCTTCTACTGTATCCTTTTCAGTATTACTGTCTTCCTTTTTCTCTTACAATTTTACTTCTCTTGTCCATGTTCTACACATTGCTCTTCTCTTTGGTAACACTTCCTGTATGCTTCTCTTTGCTACTGGGGTTCTCATAATGTACTCCATACTCGATTTTTGGGGTTTTTTTGTTAGCATTTAGCAGTCACTTCTCAATTTCCTAATGAAGTAAGAGAAGAGCTGTGTTACTGCTGGGCTGCCCAGGCCATGAGCCACGCCTGTACTGCTGACAGTCTGTGCAGTCTGTGCTCTGACACAGGTGCAACACGCTCTGCTGGAATCCCAGAGGTGCAACTCTGCATTTGCCAGGCATAACAAAGGCAGTGCTGCTCCATTCTTACCTTGTCTGGCAGAGGGGGTTGGGAATTTATTACTATTGACTTCTAG
The DNA here is from genome assembly GCA_025920805.1 of Petroica traversi. Classification (NCBI taxonomy): domain Eukaryota; kingdom Metazoa; phylum Chordata; class Aves; order Passeriformes; family Petroicidae; genus Petroica; species Petroica traversi. Next base: position 3,033,613 of record JAHLSL010000055.1, read on the forward strand.
AAAGCAAAAAACTTAGCAGGGATATACAAGAAAGTATCCATTAGTAGTGTAACATCATCCCAAAGCCCACACCTCGTACTTTCATCCTTTTTTCTCCCCACCAGTGGGTTTTCCACACCCTCCTACTTCTGTGCTGCTTTCCAGTGCTTTATCTTATCTGTGTCAAACTCCTACAGTCTAGAACTGCCTTTTCTTTCTATTTGCTAAGTGGCATATTTATCTATATCCTTTTATTTGTGGTGGTGTACAAATGCAGAAAAACGTGTGGAAAATGGAGCATCTGAATGAATGCTTTGTTTTCATTTCACAGCAAAGGTGTCATGCCTACTGAAAGAAGTGAACACATGAAAAAAACAATTAATACAGTATCTAGAGAGCTAGACATTTTAAACACACCCCACAGAGATCAAAACAGCTAAGCCTTTAAATCCAAACAGATTTCAGTGGTTTTACATCTAAGTGATCCTAAAAGGAGTTTAATTACTTTCTTTCCTGAGCAAGTTCTAAGCTTTTCCTTCACATGTCTTCACAGTCTATTTTTGTGTAAATAAGTCTTTTTCAACACAAGAAATCTGCGTAAAGTACATAGCTTTTTTTAATATAAAACTACTCCTGTCTTTACCTTTGAAGAAGAAAGTGAAGGTACTTTTATTATTAGAATAATTTCATATGCCAATGAACCTCTCTGTTTAGTTAAAAGAATACAAATAAAATTGTTTACTTCAAATGGTTTTCATATACAACAATCGATTTATAAATTTCAGAGTTTAGAAGACTCATGTTGTATTAAAGCTTAAGTTTTTCTTCACCAAAAAGATAATTCTTGGATGGCTGCAATAGCTTTTGTTTTTTTCATCCCAACTTTACTCAGTCAGAAAAATTACATTACATTTATCAGCTAGCAGAAATTGCTCACTTTTTTTTCAGGAATTGCTTATATTTAGGTGGTTTATTATGCTTTATTGTGCTTGTCAGTTGCACCAGGAGAGTTCCATTTAATCTGACTCACTTTTCTTGAGCCATACCTGTATCTTTATGTAGCTCTATTTCTGTTTTGTACCTCTCAGAATTGACAAAGAAACTGTAGGATCAAACATTAGATAACACCAGGTACATGTTGCTATTTAGGAGCAAAACAGGTGACACTGAGGATGCTGTGATCTTGCCTAGACAATCTGTGCACAATTGTAATGGGTCTACATTAATAATCTACAAGAAAAGCTGGAATTCCAGAATCTGTCTCATTAACTACACAGAGCAGCTTGTAGTACACCCAGCTTGACTCACACTGAGTTCTTAAGGTAAAGCTGGGATACCTGCACTGGGAGCTTCAGACTTTATCAGCCTCCATGCAGCAAGACTTAGCTCTTTCTAAAAAAGTTTTATCCTGACAGCCTTTGTGTCAGTCTACACAGCTGAGAATCTCAATGATCAACTCCCAGAATACAGATAAGTTTCTGATAATTTAATAGAAAATTATTTCCAATTCCCTTTTAAAATTCTTTTCATACCACCAGTCAAAGACATTTCACCCTGATTACACAAACAGTGAAACCCTAAACACATTAACATGTGTTAATCTGTTAAAATACTTACCTATTGCTGTTTCTGGCATGGCAAAAAGAGTCTTTTCTGTAGCAACTCGAAAATGTCCATGGACTGAGACACCAACTCCCTGTACAGGCAAAAGACACAGTTATAAAATTACTGGTAAAAATAATCATAACCACAATTGTATGCAACACACCTCTTGCCGTGCTTTACAATTTAAATAATATTTGATCTACCATGTGCATCTCTACAAAATATTAAAAGGCCTTTTAGGGTTCAAACCTAATAAAGCATCATATTCTCTTTATGATTTGGCCAAAATAGCTTCCTATGCTTTGAAAGATGGATGAGTCATACAGAGAACAACTTCAAAAAACCATGAGTGACCCTGTTATCTCCACTGGACTACTAAGGGAGTTGATGTCCTTTTGCTTCTGTTACTCCATCTATAATTCTTGCACGTACTTCAAATCACCAACAAAAAAAAAAGCCAATGCTTTTGGAAAATACATAAATTTCACAAAGCTGTCATCCTAATACTTACAAGAGAAATAATAAATTAACTGTTCTTCTAATGTAACAATTACCTACACTGTAAACATAGAAGTATTTCAAGCAGAAAAAGCCTTCAGCACTATTGATTAAAATTCAAAATATGTGGTTAGAAACTCACTTTTTATCCTGGGCACTTATGTTCACCAAGTAATGGAATTCACATATCTAGGTAACTAGCACTCTTCTCTAGCAGCCTGTCCTGATGAAACATTTCCCTCAAAAGCAGAAGAGTTTCTGCTGATGTCTACGCCATATTTTCTGATTCATGTAGTGAGCAGCAGCAAGGGACAATAAAAAATGTATTTTCACTTCACACAAAACAAATTTAATTTATATAAATATTCAAGAAGCAAACTGATAAATAAAAATAAAAATGGCTATCTGAGAAAGTTATTACTACTTAGTAATACTATTTGAAGTAATCCAAGAATATTTAGATTACAGGGCATAACCATAACATACATATTGAGGTCTCACTTTTCAAAGTATCCTACATGATACTTGATAGAAACGTGTGTTTGATCCTATCTGGAGACAAGACCCTCTGCTGAATACTTCACAAGTAGTTATTTCACACAAATATTCTCTCTCTTCCTTTCCACTGGTTCAGTTTACTTCTGTTCCTCACTGTTAATTCTCCCTTTGCTCAGTCCATATCCAGTCCAGCCATCCATATTTAATGGTAAAACTCAAGATATCTTAAAAATCATTGGCCAGAAGATGTCAGTGTCTGATGAGGATACAAGAGACTTTAAATAACAATTTTAAATGTTTAAATATTAGAAAAATGGCACTTTACCCAACTAAGCTCATTTGTCTTCACAAATATCTTCACAGTATGTATTTGACAGGTTTTTAAGGTGAGAGTAGAACTTCTTTTCCTTTTGCTTATCTGCAGAGATCTTTCATTGGGTTTTACAACAAATTTCTTTTTTTAAGTTATCTCAATATAAATTAAATTTCCTCTCACCCTTCCCTGGCCTCTCTTACAATTCTGACCAACAAGAAATTAATTTATTCCATTAGGGTGATGCACAACTAAATCTGCTGTTCCAAGGAGGCAAATGGGATTTGAGCAAACATCTGAATCTTATTTGCACAGGGTAAAACCCTATGTCATCCCTTATCTGTCCTTTAGCCCTTTCCCTGAGCACTGGGCAGATCTCAGATGAGAAGCAGCAAAATCCACAGGCCTGTGTTTAGTTCTCCTGAAAATGCAAAGCTGTGTACAAAGCTGCATTCATGCCTAAAACTCTTCCAGAACTCTTAAATGAAATGGAAATTTGACTTCATCACTTCCAACTTTTTTAATGTCATGATAGCATATTTTCACTGCATTAAGTAAAGCCTGCTGTTATTTTTATGCATGTTCAGCAATAATTATGATCTTTTCCTAAAGATAATGAAATAAAATTCATGCCCATTTTGGTCTTTCCAACGCTTAATGTTTTCTAATCCCCTATCTAAAAATACAAATACCATCTATCTCTAAACATTTTTTCTAGCTTGTTTTCTAGACAATCAGAATTTTGTATAAGGACTCAAATTTTTGGCTTGAGTATTAAGTAACAAAGATTCGAGTGTGAAGTCCATGACAGGAGCTTCTCTTCCAAGCTTGTTCTTCTTTTAGAGTGACAAAAAATAAACATAGAGTTTCAATAATAGAAAGTTGAAAGATGTAATTTTCTTTTGAAAGAAGTAATTAAATCAGATTTCACTTTCTTAAATGCTTTAGCTGTAATTGGATTTGTTTTCTAGATAGCCTTCAAGTTTGATATCATAGATAACAGCCTTATTTCAGATGTGTATTTAAAACACTAAAACTATATTTTCCTTTCATTCATTATAAAGAAAGTGGTGCAAATATGTTCTTGCTTTTCTGAAGATAATTTCTAAATAATCCAATATTATGATAAATTTTGGAGAGAAATATTAGCTAATGGTACAAATCCCAGAAACTTTACTGGTGTTCATATGCTTTTTTTTGTTAATTTGTAACTTCCTAAACAGTTCACTGCATGTGTTTAACCTTCTAGATCTAACACAGAGGACAGATACTCATTAGTTTAATATATCCTGTGTAAAGAACAAGCCAGTCAGAAGTCTAAATGCACTCCTCCTTCATTTCTGGATTTTCTAATTTTATTTTGTTTTAATTTAGCTGAAATCTTTCATAGCTAGAGGCTCCCCTAGGAGGCTGTTCACACAATTAAAAAAAATCTTCAATGGTGTTCGCTTCACCAGGTACTTCCAGCATTTACACACAAATCTTATACTATACTATCTTTATTAAAATACACTAAATCCTGCACTGTCAGAGTTCTACTTTCCATGATCTTATATACCAAAGCTGACATCTTTCTTCAGACTTTTCCAAGGTAATGCACTCACATAATCAATCAGGCTTTTTACCTCCTGGAAACTTTTTTCTCCTCTGACAGCTAAATGTTTGAATTTTGTAAAGGATACCTAGAGAATGAGACTAGAAGTAAACAATAATAAAGAAATTAACCAGCAACCAATTTAAACTACTGGGCTGGTTTTGGCTGAGATGATTTTCTTCACAGTAGCTTCTCCATGGCATGGGGCTGTGTTAGTCTCATTGTACCTCGGGGAAACACAGAACTTTATTGGCAGTTCAGCCTGAATACATCAACAAGTTTACAAAAAAGAATGTAGAGTATCTGAATTTTATTTCCCATACAAGACTGCCTATTCAATGCTGTATTTCAAAAGTCATTATGTGACTGTGTATTGAAACTTCATCATCGATTTCCATTTTTTTCCTCATGATGAATATAGAACCTTTTTACAAGTATTTTTCTAATGAAATACAAAGTGACCAACAGATGAAGAAATGAAATACAGCTACAGTGAATCTTTTGTGTCCTGATGGCTGTATTATCTTAAATTGACAATGACCCACATTTAGTAAATCAGAGAATTTATAGCATCTAGGGAAGTTATTCAGAAATTGAGGGCCGCCACAACAGAGAACCACAGAGCAAAATAAATACTCCCTTCCTGCTCACATATAAAAAAGCAGACCTGTGACACAGCAAAACCACATATCACACTTGGCTATTTACTAAATAATCTAACTCAGACTGTAAAGGAAACACTGCTGAGGCAACACAACAAAAGAAACATAAATAGAAAAGGCCTTCAGGAATGCTGCATGTGTCACCTTCACCAAACTGGTAAATAACCTTTAGCCATTTGAGTAAGCACTGTTATGATAATACCAATATTGACTGCAGTGGAAGTCCTTCTGTAACAGTTCCCATGTAGTGACTACACTTTTTACATTTTTAACTGCATGAGAATAGCTTCTTATAGAGCTAGAACCAAAAAGAAATGTAGCAATCAATTGAGCATAACACAACAAAGGGCAAGCATGTCTGTACAGAAATGAGCAAAAATAGCCAAGGTGCAGCAAAAATGTTTTCAAAGGCAAAGTGAGTGGAATTGATTCAGGAAGCAGCAGGAGCTTATAGCTACAGAGGATCAAAAATCATGGATGTAAGAGCATTACCCCCTGCACCCAGCCACAAAGAATCTTAAACTGAATCAAAATTAATCTTTGTTCATCATTAATGTTATGGCCCACTCCAAAGAGTATAATCCATTTTCATCTGTAGATACTAACAGACAAGATGACAGTGAACCAGAGCAATGCAGTGTGACAGATCAATCTGGACACAAAATATCACTTTCTCTGGCTGTTGCCAGAGATCAACACTATGCAAGTATTTAAAAAATATTCTTGAAACAGTGGGTATTGTGAACTTTTCAATAATTTAGTGTGGTATTTTAAAACATAAAATATTAATGTGATATAATTTGAATATAAAATATTAATTTCTTTATACTGATTATTAGTATTAGAGAGTCTCAGTCAAAATTGCTACAAACACATAGAAGCACAACAGTGTGGAACAGATTATCTGTAATAATATCTGCTGTCTCAATCTTGTTCTTCTGACCCCTAAGCATTTAAACAAAGTGATCCAACTACATGAATAATAATCATTTAGATCAGGTTCTTCTTACAAGGAAGCTTAGGGAAAAAGACACATACACCATTCTATGCACCAATGCTGCTACAGTGAGTGTCCTTTATAATTCAGATTTAAATTGACTTTTTAAAAGCCCTGGTTTGATTTTCTACTGCCAGCCTAAATTTTCAGTGATCACAAACAATTTTTACTAGGGCAACTGTCATAATCTGCACAATTTTTTCAGAAACAAGACTTGTTCTGCAACGGAAAGAAAAGATGTAAGACCTGAATCTGAAAATCCTATAGCTTTTAATTAGTAACAAGTACAACTTTTTTCTGGTTTTAAATTTGAAAGTATTCTTTTTATCCCAATTTTGTTTCTTTATACATAATTGGCCATGCGTATTCAGAAAAAAAGACAGCAAATGTGGCTTCAGTGTAAAATGGAAGAAACACTTCTTGCTCCTAAATACAGGTATGTGCATCAGAACTTTACTTAAACAGTGGCACAATTATTTGGGATAACAGGGCTGAATCCAGAGGATTTTTGCAATGATGCTCCATTTCTCTGAAAAACGTGCTTAGAAAGTCTAAGACTGATTGAAAGTCTTACAACTCAAGGAGAAAATAAGCACTCAGATTCTTCAGGAATTGAGGAAAATTAGCAGAGATATGAAGGGATGGAGAAGCAGGCAGAGATAATTCCCTTTAGAACTTTAATTCCTTGATCTATAATAAATGGAAGGAGAAGGAAATAACGAGAACTCTCAATATGAGGCTAGGCAGGTGCACAAAGGTCTAGAATTAGAGAAAAATAGTGGGACTTCTAGCATGCAGGAGTCTGGTGTTAAATGGAAAGAACAAATATGTGCAGAATCCAGCAAAAGCTCAGTCACTGCGGAGTCAGGAGAGGGAGAGAAAAGGAGTTTTACTTCCTGAACCAGTACTGAGCTCTAATTTAAAATACTTGTATTCAAGACAGTGCTTTATGATAAGCCCTTTGGGGAATGACATCATGTGCAAATTACTGAGCATTCAGTGGTTACTTTTTGCTGATGTCAAGAGCTGCTGACATTCTAGGCCGATTAGCCACAAAATGAAGAGCAGCATTTATCCCTGGATCACACACCAGAGCCAGGCAGGCAAAGCAGCATGGCCAGATGGCAAAGAGACTGGAACAGCAGCAAGGAGTGAACCATTTCCTACGATTGCCTGAGCATTGTTTTCAATACCTCATATTTCGGAAGCTTAGTGGTGCACAGGTCAATGTCACAACAATTTGTTTGTACTTGCAAATTCTGTGTTCTATTTCACAGTAAAAGCTGCCTTCAGCTTTGAAGGGCTGGAAACAAAACAGGCCACGAGCTTCTATGTGGTCCACAGGCACAAGGGAGGGGGAGAGGGGGACAGGCAGGCAGAGAATGGAAAGCAGCTTATCTAGGTTTAGTATGACAATTACTTTTACTTCAGGGTAGATTTTAGAGTGTAAATTAAAACAAAACTGAAGATGTTCCAGAGCACAATGGCTGACAAGAGGCACGGCATACTTATAGAAAGGAAGAAAACTAATAAGAATCAAGAGAAGTCACAAGAAGTACAGACATTTTTAAGTTCCAGTTTCCCACCTTTAAAAAGGGGTAATAATGTCTATTACAGCAGAGAAGCCCTGTGTAAAATCATAATATTTCATGAGCTTTCATATGCTGCAGCTAGTCATCCCAAGCCCCATATGTATACATTTATATATGTATATTGATAACTATGAAGCAGAATTTCTATGAGATGCAATAATATTTGCACCCCAAATTAAACCAAAAATGAATAGCTTTGTTCTGTGGGCAATATCCGCTTGTAAATGCACATTTCTGTAATTAAAAATTATATCACATGTGGGCAAAAGAGAGAGATTTTATAACGACAGTTAATCCTAATGTTGCCTAATTTTTGAATGTTAGTCTCAAACACTGCTGCCTTCAGTTCTGAGTAAAAGTTACATGCACACAACTTATATGAACAGATATATGTTGGTAATGAAAGGAACATTCCTAAAGCTGCACAATCTGGATTAAAATGGAACAGGATAAGGACAGCTATTGGGCAATCCCAGCTCCTTTGTGTACTACAATTTTATTGACTAAAATGGGTAACATACAAACTGCTTATGACATCACTACCAATTTACACGAGAACAAATATTAATGTAATAAGAACTGTTGACCAAATGCTGCTAAAGTGTAAATGTAGACATTTGTAACTATTGGTAGATGTGCCATCAGGTCCTGACATTCGATTTACAAGGAAAAGCAGACTCCTCTAACAATGTCAGCACCTGGAATGTTTCACTAAAAATTAAATGGCACTAACGTGAAAAAGAGCTGAAGCTAAATATCAGGTACTTAGCTTCTACTGCAACACAGATGCAGTAATTCTGATTCTGTATTCCAGAAGAGAAGATGCAAAGGCAGATGTTCAATAGAATGAGTATTTTCAAATCATGCAGTAGGTTCAGGAATTTGGCTGAATGTGTTTCTCAGGAACACTTGCATTACACCTTGATTAAAATGACATCACTCATTAAGCAGCCTTCTGAAAAAGCTTCATGTTTTGAACTGCAGTGTTTGTAATGCTTCCCCATCCACAGAATCATTTCCTTTCACAAACAAGCAAGGGAAAGGCCCAGATGATATTACAGCCCAAATGATATCACTGGGAAATCCTCTGAAACAATATTAATAGTTGCCAGCAGTTTGCAATAACACTGAGAGGGTACCCCAGCTGAGGTCATGCAGAAGCCAATCATTAATGAAACTTTATTTGACAGTTTCATGATCTGCTTGGATGATGAAGTAACAAGGATTTCTATCATTCACAGTTTACTTTCAGATTCAAAACCATCTCACCTTGGAGAAACTAACAAAATGAAAATAACTACACTATAAATGCAGAGCTGGTAAATATGCTTTCCATGGAGAAAAACAACTGGATGTTTTTCAGGGGTTTGTATCAACCACACAATTAGCACAAATAAGGCAATGCTGTTGTGAAAAGAACTACTTAAGTATGTCACAAGAGCAGAGTCTGCACCAGCAGGCAGCCAAGGGCTGGGGTGGGAACACTCAGCCCTGACTCAGTACACCTGGGCAGCCTCCTCAGCCCAGGGCCACCTCATATGACACTCTGGTTTCTTGAAATCCAGACAACAGGAGTACTTTTTTTTTTCCTTTTATAGCCTTTGAAGAAAAGGGTAGCTCTGCAAAACTGACTCTTTGACAAATGAGTTTAGTTCAAGGAAGAAGATTTAAAATTGGTGAAAGGTAAGCAATGAAGAAATGTACTGTGATGGAAGTTTATGTTAGGCAAGGTGGAAAGAGGTGAGTAATAGTTTTGGAAATAACTACAAGTGGTGGCCTCCTAGGATTGAATGCTTTCAAAACTACTATTTACACAGACTATTTGTGACAGAATATCTCTGTAATATAGGGAGGATAATTATTCTGCTCTACTTGGTGCTGATGAATCCTCCAGCTGAAATATTATCTGGTCTCTGGCAATGAACTGTAAAGTACACAAATGGGAGAGATTCCACAGGACTGCAACAAGACTAAGAGACTTAATCTATAGGAAAGGCTGACTAGCTATCCTTATCCTTATCTTATTAAAGAGAGAGGACTAGAACCAAGGAGTGCAAGAGTCTCAAAATGTCCACAGGGAGCTGTGGCTAAGGCTGGAATATATTGATTACATATACTAAAGACTTAAATTCCCTTACTAGGGAAACCAAACCTGAATGAATAATTAAGCACTCAGGTGCTGAAAAACCAGAACTCCTGCTGTTGGAGAGTTCTGAGTGCATTAGGTAAAAATCAGCTAAGCAGTCATCTAGTTGTACTTAACTGTAATGCATGTGCAAAAGAAAAATCCTCGTGCTCCTCCCAGCTCTGCACATCTGTGTAGTCTAAAGCTTAATGTATTTCCCATTACTACACCAGAGAGTAACACTCACATGGGTCTTAAAATATTCTGCTGCCAAACAGTCACCCTAAAGAAACTCTATTTAAAAACTTACAATGCATACTCTCAGTGTAAGAAGAAGACCTTGCCTAAAAAACCCATGCTGCCAGGAGTGGTGACAAAACTAAAGGAAAGCCACTCATGGACCCAAACACCCTGTTACACACTGACATCTTCTCCCAGTCTGTAGTCCTGAGGTCCTTCTCTGAGAAAAGACTAAAGGAGCAAGTCCTGTGTACTGCTTTTGCTCTCACAAACTGTGACCCACATTCTGAGGGAATCAGAGATGGAAATTTGGTCAGACTGCAAACTATATTAAAGAAAAAAATTCCTATTATTCTTCCTAAATGTGAAGATTGGAAAACAAGATGCTTGGAATAACTCAAAGCACAGTGCTTTGCAAAGTATTTAAGAGAGTTAGCAACTCTACCAAACTTAATTTCTGTGCTCAAAATCTTGTATGTTACAATGTAAGTAAAAATCTACTTCCTCCACAGGAAGATGTTTTCTCATCCTTAAACTAAAAGCATAAATTTTTAAAGCAAGGCAAGGCTAAACAAACATAGCAAATATGCTGTGTAAGAGGGCAATCTAAAGGATTAAATCCCATAGAAAATTGTCCGAAGCCTGGAGTTCCTATGTTGAGCAACACACTCTTTACTCATTGATTAAAAAAAATAAGCATTTGGAGTTCTAGTTTAGCCACACTGATAATTAAACATGTAAACATTTAAAAATATTACACAATAGGTCTGAAAGAGCAACAATTTGCTTTTCACCAAGTACAACATATGACTGTGAAATCAATTCCAGAGGCCTTTCTGAACACCAAACCTACTTACTCTCAAAAAATATCAGATGTACAGAGAGGCGAGTGTGACCACTGACAATACTTAGCACTGTGATTCTGAAATAAAGCCTGACTGAGGAAGTTTCTAAATCATGCATGCTCCAGAATATGATACTACAAAAAAGGGTACTTCATTCATGATGTTGCAGATTCTTCTATAAAGTAAAGGTAAGGTCCTTTGCTCCTGAAATTTACTTCTCATTTTTCAAAGCTACTTAAGTTTTTAAATTTTTTTAAGCTAATCCAGTGACCTCAGCCATTTTCACCAACTTTCAAAGTCTATGCCCTGGTTTTTTTCTCCTCTGTCAAATATTCTCCTTGAATTTCAAGCCAAATCATTGAAAAGCCATCACTCAATCTGTCTAGTGTGCTTTCTTTGGCTCTTAAACAGGTCTCAAAAAGAATTTTACAAATCTTTTAGTCTTGGAGAGTATCTGACACAGCAACGTATTTTGTGCCAAAGCCGTATTTAAAATGATAGCTTTGGACTGATCTTAAAAATCACCAAAGAACTTAAGACAAGATAGTGACTTTTCTAAAACCAAGACCAACCTTACGATGTCATTTGCAGACAACTGTATTTTAAAAAGCCTCAAACTTCTGAATTTCTTGTCAACTGTTCAGGTACTTAATTTCAAAGGAAAGAAAAATTACAGACAGAAATCAGCTAAATCTGAAATAGTTTTTAGTTTTAACATGAGAGTGTGTGCCCAGTGCTCCTTGTGACACTGCACATTCTTTCGCAGTAAGTGGGGTATTTATAACTAATTTCACTATTTTTCAGTAGACTGCAGACACCTTTGCTTCTGACAAATTTGTCTTACAAATTTGACCTTACTGCTCCAAATAAGTACAAAAAGATGAAAAGACATATTTATATTGAGTATCAATTTTTGATGAACTACAGGAGAACAAATGAGAAGGTGATGAGAACAAGCTCCACAGCCCCATCTGTTGGCTAACGAAGCTTCCAAAGCCATCTACCAGCCCCTAGCCAGTAATGAAGTGGAACCAGTTCAGGTTTTGGATAAAATTCCAGGTTTTACTATTAAAGATCTATGGTATCTGTGCAGCAGTAGCCACTTTTACTACCCAAGCACATAATAACTGAGTTTCTAACACACTTCTGTGATTTTTAAATTAGTTCCCCTAAATTCAGCTATGTACTTGCTGAGACAAAATCTAGATCCCCACCCACAAACAAAGATAATTGCTACTTCTAGTATATGATAAGCAAGTAGGCTGTCATTCAAACCCTAATGGCAGTAAACTCTGTCATGATCCCACTGAAATTTGGGTATCCTGCACTAAAATTTGATTATCCAAAATAAAGTTTCAGGCTAATTGCTGTCTTTTAAAAGCTCTTTAGAGGAAAAAGAATTAATAAAGAATCCTAGTAATGCAGGATCATCTGACTCCATTATGTTCTTTTCACACCAAAAATACACTTCCCTTCAAGGGACAAAATTCTATTCCTGCTCAGGCCACAGTCACAACGAGCAATCTGCAGGACCTTTAAAAGGATACCAGCTGGTGGGCAGTTTTGCTCATTCATAGCTTTCCATCCTATTATTCAAAAGCCCATAAAATAAATGGACTCTGTCTCTCATTTATAAACCCTCAGGTCTCCTATGACAAATGAAGTACCTTTTCTGCACGAAGAGCTACAGAACAAGTCCCCTTTATGCTGGAAACAATGTATGTATGCTAGGCTCCGGGAAATGGCTCTCTAGCTGGTATCTTTGGGGCTTGGTAGCAAAGAAGAAAGGGAAAAAAAAGCTATTTTGTGTTTAGATCACAAGCTGAAAAGACCAAAACAGACAAATGGAATGTGTAAGGAAATACGGAAAGAGACCATGAGAAGTCACAGATCATGTTGTGTTCCTCTTCTCACATCTGTCTTTGACACACTTTATTTAAATAGACTCTACAGCCATATCATGGGGCCATGCCAGAAAACAACAGAAACCTAAGCAGACAGACTTCATAGTCAAACTCATCATTCAAAATAAATGAAGATTATTGCAGTCCACTCACTGACATGGTGCGAATGTATTCTACAGATGTCAAACTCACTAAAACAGAATTTCAGCATGTAAAAAAAAAACCCATGGTATTGCTCTGTTAACTATCTGCTTATGGTGTTTACAGACAACAATTGCTGAAAAAATTATTAATGCTGAGTATAACTAGCAATATGATAGAGTCTTCTCTGTGTTGCCTTAGAAATAAGGTGCAGCCCTGGGTGAAGTGTGTGTGGAATCAGGATCCCACAAATGATGTTTTGTAAGTACTAAGGAGGTGAGAAAGTAGATGCATTTCCAGATTATTTGTTGGAAAAATATAGAACTCATGAATGTCTGTTAAGGTGTAGCTTAGAATTTTCCTGATTTTTCAAAGAGTTGTTCTTTAAATGTATTTTTATATAGTTCTATTTTTTAATATACTTAGAAGGGAAAACTATTCCCAGCATTTGTATGATATTCAAACTCCCCCTCAGAAAACCTTTGTAAGGGTTATTTCCAGCACTGAAGGGATCCTGCTCTTTCCTTCAGAGAAAGCACTTTTATTTGCTAAGAACAGCAGAGGCCCCACAAGAGCAGCAAAGTACCCTGACAAGCAAGAGACAATGATTCAGATTATGATGCTTGTTCTTCAGCTCACACATTGGAAAGGCCTTGTTTGCACTCCAACTCACAGATAAAACTTGACATTATTTTAAAATCATCCATCAGGTATCACACCAAGGTACTTAACTTACCCCTCCCATTGTAATGCCATCAATAAGTGCCACATATGGCTTCTTGCAGGTGCCTGTAAGAAATGTAAAGAAAAACAATCATCCATCTTTTTTGAGTGGACTTGTGACTAGCTGCCACATGACACATCTCCTTATGTCCTACTTCAACAGAGCAGCAGAAAATAAATGGCTATTTAAACAGTAATCATATTACCATCTTACAATGAAGGTACATCAGGTACTTCTAAAGAAATTAAAAGAAACATCCGTTTCTGATTTACTGGACTGTGAGTGTTGTAAGAGTACATTATACAACTATCAAACGTTGGACTGTTTGTTATGTGAGTACTTGACACTTTTAGCCATTATAAAGAGCTTTCCTGATGTTGGGACACAGCAGATGCCCTTTCACCCCCTCTCACAGTCTGGATTAACAGCACAGGGTGTGTTCCAGCACTCCAGTGCTTTACTAAAAAGCCAGATATGTGGGCAGGTTCCAGTCCCAATGTGACTATAAACTTCTGAATGCAGTGAGGCAGGTTCAGATGATAATGTCCTGGACTACCAACTTCTTCTGTCGGGGCCTTTAGAAGGCACAAAAATCAAGCCCCAATGTTCCAATCACCATTCCTGGTAAGACTCAGAACTTCACTGTGAATGAAACAGCTGCTCTGCATTCAGTGTTTTCAGGTCCGACCTAAACTCCAAAATGATTGCTAATACATCCCCTGCAACCACGTTGTGAGGTTTTCTGTAAATATAATATAGAGATTTGTTTAAAACAAAAACAATTTTAAAAGGCAGTTAAATTCTTCAAATTAGCAGTTAGAAAATGTCAAGAGAATTGTATTTTGAGCTTTGTTTTTACATGAACACACAAGCTAATGCATGGGCTGTAGATGCTAGCCCTTGAAATAAATTTCTATAGCAGCAAGCATTTCCCTCTGCAACGCTGTGAAAGCAGCTCCCTGCTGTATTTTAAGGTGTAAAATGTAAAAGAAAATTAATATTTTTACCAGAAATCTCAGTCTTAAAGGAATACAATCATACAAAAACTATCAAAAAATCTAGGTTTTGCAATTACATGCATTATAGATAAAGAACACCTAATAATATTTTTTTAAAAAAAGAAAACAGACTTTTAAATTATGTACCCTTGCAACAGAATCATCAAGTTCAACTGGCAAGGCAACACTGTTTTTCCCCAACTATGCGTACCCTTAAACTATTTTTTTGCCTTGTATTGGTGAAGGAAAGAAAGGAAGATGCATGCACAGTCTTGAAACCCTGTCAAACAAAGTAAAAATAACTTTTCAGAAATTACTCTAATAGCTGTGCTCCTCCTGTCGTGACTAACTGCATACAGTATTTTAAAACTCGAACTGTATTCAATTAAAATATGTTTGGAGTAGTTTCTTCTCACCAAAACTTTCAACTCTTGACTTTTCCCTAAATAATTAATATTCCTTTCTACTATGCTTTACTCCAGTAAACTTCACCCAGTGTCTTTGCAATAAACTAAGGCAGCTCACTCCTAAGTTATGCAGCCCTAGTCTTTCATGCAGTCTATTTAAATGGAAAGAGTTAATATAATTTGATCTTCTGCTTTCTGGCTGAATATTAATGATTTTCCTCCAATCTATTTTTACCTCAGGTCTTCTTTGAAGCAGATCAATGATACTCAGGACAAAACTGCAGTGTCTGCAGCCAAAACTAATTTTTCCACGGAGGAAATAGAACTAACCAGAACAATGGGATGGCATAAATTAGCTGTCACAATAACTTAGACAAAAGAAACACATTCTGCATGCAAGGTATAAAAATGAGATATATTGTATTACCAGTATTGAACTTGGTTAAAAAAACTACTACTTCTCTGATATTACCACAGTCTTTAATAAATTATCAAAGAGATAAATTTACATTTGAAGCCAATGTTATGAAAACAGTACTTTTCAGAAATTTCTATTAACATACCAATGGCATTGTTCAGTCTATATTCTCCTCTGAAGAAATCCTGTGGCAGTTTATCTCCAACTTTTCCCGCTTCTGTGATGGCTTAAGAGAAACAAAAATTCTGAATATCACTGTAAGGTTAACAGAAAATACAACTAAAAGAAAATAATGCCACACAAGTTGGGTGTCTTCCTCGAGTAAATAGAGAGCAACTTAATCCTGCTTTATTATATTTGAGAAAATTCGCTCAAATTTATATACGAATGTTAAGTCTCAAATTTGATTTAATTGTATTTTGCTGGAGGCTTTGTCACATATTTGTGAGATGTGGTCCATGATTCTAACCCCTCCTAATGTCTAGTACTCATTTATAATATTTTTCATATCAGCATCACTTAAAACTGACTATACTGAAGACTGTAAATACTAAAAATGAGAAGGCAATTAGAGCATGACATAATTTAACAAAAACCTGTGTTGCTTGTTTATCTACAGTTTACAACAGCTGCTAATTTTGATACTTTGGAGATTTCCTGCAGTTCACAGTTTAACAATAAACACAGATACACAGATCTGATCATCTTGTCAGATCTGTATCTAGCCATCTAAAACATCAGACACAAATTATCCAATACTACCAGAACTACCTATTAGGACCCTTGAAATTTCTTATAAAGAAGCTGTCAGTAATGAAAATCAGGGAACAGAAAGGCAGAGACAAGAACTCTCTCCTCCATGGAACTACTGGATGCTATTATCAGTTATCCACAAAATTGTAGTTTTAACTCTTTTATACAGTATCCTGACAGTTGTCTCCTGACAAATACCTTAAATAGCATCTACACATCAAGAGTCAGCACAGCTGGTCTCTTACTGCTGTGTAGCAAGATTTTGTTTACTCAAGTCACAGTAAACAAAGGAGTGACTGAGAAAGGCATGTTTTAAGTGAGTGTAGTCCTTACCTCGGATGTCACCCCCAGCACAAAAAGCTTTTCCTCCAGTTCCCTTTATAATGATTAGAAAAGTTTCAGGATCTTGCTCCCACGCCTAAAAAGAAGTCAGTATTTCCATATAAGACTAAAATCTGTGCAAATAATGCTTGCTCAGGATAGTATCTATCATTTGTACTTTACTTTTTAAAAAAGCTTCTAGGTAGATTGTCTTAAACTAAGGATTGAGTGCTAAATGTCTTTCTGTCACTTCTACATCCTATTCAGCCATGAGAGCAGAGATCAGCAGAGCTGCCTTGCATAGAAACACTGCCTGTAAATCCATGAGTTCTCATTTAAGGAATAACACTGACAGTCCCCTGCTTCCCAGTGGCTGGTATCTTATTTTAAGCCATGCAGCCTTCCCACAACACACGCACTCCATCAAGAGGCAACACACTGTACAGCTTGAAATTTGTGCACATCAACTGACCAGGTGTGTGCTGCCAAAAGGAACACACAAATGCTGAGCACTGCTTGCTCTTAATTCAGTCCTGATACTAACATGGATGCCCACTTACCTATGGAGATGCTAAACTGACAGTCTGACAGATTGTTTCTTTGACATGTCTTCCCCTCGTTCTAACTTGCTTGGAACTGGCCTGGCTTTTCCCATGCTATAAATCTGAGCTCACTATACTCACACAAACTTTCATTCTTTAAATTAGTACACTAAAAAGTGTTTCACTGCATTTTAAAATTGGTTTCAAATAACACATGTATAGTGGATTGGCAGAAGTGGAGCTACTAACCTTTATTTGAGGATAAATTTGTTGGATCATGGACAGATTTAGTGCATTGAGAGTCTTGGGTCTATTCAAAGTTATTATTCCTGCACCTCCTTTCTTTTCCAACAACACTTCCGCGGTTGAATCTGTTTGCTTAGACATTTTCTGTGCATGCAAAAACAAATAAATAAAGCAAATGTCCTCAGTTAGACAACTTGAGTAACATATTTACAAAAATGTTTATGGAAATATATACTCAAAACACACTATTTAGGATCTCAAAACATGAATTCTGGAATTGTATGCTAAGTTTTTCCTACTGTACTTCTATTTGCATTTGCTAAACAGTTCTTTGGAAAGAGCTGTTTGAGCTCTTTGAGTCCTTCAGAGTAATAAACCCCAGACAGGTGTTTGGACCACACATTGTTTTACAAAAACATTTTGAGTTCACTTAAATATAATTTATGACAGAAACACACACAAAAAAAAATCAAACACCAAAACACAAAATCAAACAAACAAAAAATTCCCCACCCTACTAAGAAAACATAAATCCATGGTTCCTTAAAACTGATGTTCTGAAAATACTTGCAGTAATTCGAACAATGACAGTTCCATATATCCTTAGTGGCACTTTGACACTGCAAATCCAAAAGTACACCCTGCTTTTAAGTGACTTTTAACAGTAGAAAACATATCCCCTGAACCATTTTCACACTCGTAGTGTGCTGATGTTTAAGGAACTTACAGAATCTAACACAAAAACCATCTATAAAGGTAAGTAAAGCCAAAATAACTTAGCTTTAACTTAAAGTATCATAGAAACCTGTAGCAAAGTGCCCAAAGATGTGGGCAATGCTATGCCTGAGCAATAAATGACAGAGTACAGAACTGTTGTATGCAGACACATTAGAAATTGCATGGGCTTTGTGCCTCAAGGGAGTTACAGGGTCCTGAAAGTTTCCAACTGTGTCAAACATGAGGCTGTCCTTACCAAATGCTGTAATATCACTTGCAGTCTGTTGAGTGCCCTCAGCCTGAAAAAGAAACATTACAAAGACAGCTAAAATCATAAACCAGCCACACTATTCCCCAAATATATGACTGCTGGGTTAAGCAAAGCAGTGGCAGAAAAATTTATGAACGCAATTGTTTTACCTTCTCCTGATTAAAATCAAGTCAATTTGTTATTGAAACAGTTGGGAAATCTTTGCTTACTGGTAAATACATAGTAGATACCAGCGTCAGCTACTGTGTTCAAGTTAAGAAAACCTGGAAATACCAGGACAGCAGGGTTGGGAATTTAACTGACACTCTGTGTGAGTCTTTTAAAGATTTACAGCCTTTTTGCGGTAGGTTTAAGCATTGACATTTTTTTAAAAACAAGCCTTGTCAAAACCTTTGTCTATTTCCGAAGTGACACAAGCCTGCCCTCGTGTGTACACACATTTTACATGCATTTACACAGGGTTTGCGTAAGAGCTCGCACAGTGCCCGTGCCTCTGTGGGTGACAGGAAACCCACGCTGTCAAACTTTGTGACCACGTCACTCGTTTCGAGTAATGAGGCTGTAATTTATTAATGGCCACTGAGGAAGGCTGTGCTGGCCACACATCAGAGAGCTGGAATGACAAAATTCACCTTTCAGCCGCTTCAGCGCACAAACCCAGCCAACCACACGTTACACATTAGTACCGCGGCAAACTACGCTGCTTTCTGATCACATGCTCGGCTCTTGAAGGTGAAAGTTAGTGAAGGCCCATCTAGGCCCAAACTGTAACTCGCGGCGGCTGCAGGGCTGCGATCCCCGGCCGCCCGGGCCGGCGCTCCCCTCGCTCCCTGCCGTAGGTCGGAAGAGCGGGCCACATTTTTTTTTTTTTTTTTTTTTTTTTTTTTTTTTTTTTTTT
>JAHLSL010000055.1:3053300-3070915 GCA_025920805.1 Petroica traversi
GCCGCCGCCGCCGGCTCATGAGGGGCGGCCGCCCTGCCCCAGGAGCGGCCCTTCCCCGGGAACACAGGCAGATTCCTTACCTGGGCATGGAAGGGGTGCTGCTCCCCGGCCTGGATAAGGCCGGGGGTGTGAGTGCATCAGGTGGTGCAGCTGCTCTGGCGCTGAAGCGAGCGATGCCGCCTGTGGCGATAACATCACCAGTGGTAGCTGCTGCTGAAGGTGGGAAAGCTCGCGTTGCCAAAGTGCCTTCAGAGCTGAACTTGGCGGGCTGGAGCTGCATTTAGACGGTTTATTATTTTAAGACTGGTTTCTTAATTTCTGGCCTCCCGGCTTCTCGTCATCGTTTGCACCTGAAACACCAGACACCCTTGTGCTGCCCTCACCGCTACTGGCGGCGAATGAGGTGGGATTAAGGAGCCGCTCTAATGTAACATCCCATCAAGAACTGCTTATCCGTGAAGGTAAATACGTGGATAATGAACTAGCACGGTTACTGCCCCAACAGCACCTACAGACAGCTCAAATACAGCCTTTGCGTTCAGCATAAACAGATTCAGAAGTTGCAACTGTGAAAATTGCCTTTTTAAAAAAAGTAAAATATTAAGGCATTTGAGAATTTATCACGCTAGGAGTCAATAATACAAAATCCACTTTGATTTCAGTAACTAGGACCATTCCGTGAATGCTTTTTTAGGCTGACACATACCAATGTGATACTGATATTAAAAAGACATTATGGACCATGGAGTAAGTGGCAACACAGTGCACTAGGTTGAAATGTAGCTTCATCATCTCTTGGTGTAACAAGTTCTTAGCATCAGCTGCCTTGATTCACATTTGTATTTAAAAGAAAAAAAATCTTAAAACCTTTTAGCAAATTTATTTTGCTGGAAGAAAAAATATCCCAGCTCTCAGATGCACTTCTAGAGAAGTCTCCAGAGGGCAAACTTGTTCTTTGTTTCAAAAATGGTTCAGCCCCTGCTTACATCAGCGTCATCTGCGTTGGCATTTCCGTTGCAGTGACTCTCAGAGTATGTTAAATCTGGTTGTAAAAAATTTAATCAAACTAAATAGGCAAAAAAAAGGAAAAGAAAAAGCATACAGAACGTTTCTCTATTAATGCAGTCTCAGTTTTCAGTCGTGTAAAATGTGAACAAAAAATAACTGAGAACAGGACGTGAGGTGCTTTTGCAGGCACTGGGAGACTGCCTACTGCAAATTAATTGCAGAATACATTAGGTGATCCCGACTGTTCAAACTTTCACCTAAAGGTTACACAATAATCAATGATGCAGCTTATTGATGTCGTCTTGATTACAGACAGCCCTACGTGCTGCTTTCTACCAAGTGCCATGCAATTAAATCTAAACCAGGCTAAGTGACACCAAATTATCACACTTGGCAAACCTGAACCCTGACCTGGATACGCAATTTAAACAAAAATTTTTGAGGATAACTCCGCAGCTCTCATCCAGGCATAACCAATTACAGGGAGCTTGATAAGCAGGGAACATTTTGTTTTTCATTTCCTGTGACCGAAAGTCTCTGCATTTCACAGACAAATATGAAAATAACTTTTCTGTGGGATAACCTCTCTGTTAGCATTGTTTTGAAAATGAAGAAATGGGCGTGTGGAAGCTAACCTGGGTAAGATCAGGTGGAGGCTCTTTGAAACCCCTGGAAATCTCCTGACAAATTCCACCTGCACATGGACACGGCTGTGATCAGGACATGATTACATGGGATGTCTGTTTCTGGGGGTCCAAAATAGAACCTGGTGATCTGATCCATCTTTTACTTACGCTGATTTTAATCTTTACTCCTCCTGTCCTCAGTGTAAATGGAGTGAACCCTTCATGGACTTTCAGCTGTATGTCTGATTGAGAACACAAGTGGGCCTACTCCTTTGTAAACAATGAAGTAACAGCAATCCTAGCCTTGAGACAACTACTGATTTCTCTCCACAGTGCTGTCATTGAATTTATGCCTAACATTTTCTTTAACTTCTTTTACTTCTCTTTTTTTTATAAGTAATTTTCAAGAGGAAGGGTGGTAACAGAAGAGCCATCTTCCTTGAGCCTTCATTTTTAACATTCTGGTGATGGCTTGAATTTACCTACAGTTCTTTTAGGAGCAGGGGATTCATAGGTGTTAGAAAATTGCTAATTTTCACAGCCATTTAGTTGACTGCAATACTGTCCAAAATGCAACTCAGATATCATCCTGTTTTTCAATAGCCCTCCTGCACCCCCCATTTTGGAGTGGAATATCAAAGTGAAAATGCTTTCTAAATAAAACAGTTCTCTAAGTAGAAATGGGGAAAAGAGTGAAAATAATAGAGTTGCCTGAGAAAAAGCAGAATGAGATGACCTTTAACTTGGGAGTTTATGGATGATTTTACTATTGGCAAAGAGGACTGCACTACACTGGACCAAGCCAGGAACTGAGAGTGTGTAAGTGCAATAGCCAGAAGGATAAGCAGGTTGTAATTCCTCCCTCTGGAGAAATTTCCTGGCAGCACGTTCAGCAGGTTTGAAAAGACAAAAAAAGTTTCAGACTGTAGGAGGTCTTCAGAATTGAGCAGATGTTTTCAGGTTTTGTTTCTAGTTTGGGGGTTTTTTGTTTTGATTTTTTTCCAGAAAAATATGTAACTTTAGAATGTGGGAGCTCTGCTCTCAAGAAGGATTCAAGAGCAGCTCAGCTGCATTCTGTGTGCCACCTGTACACCCCTAGTTAACCATTAATTTGTGCCTTGCATTTGCCTCCAAGAGCTCCCATAGTAGTTGTTCAAGACCAGATAATAAATGGTAAAAGTACTTAATCATGTCCCATGCAGCTGTGTCCAGGCTTGCTGTAAATCCAATCTTTTCCTCTGCTAGTCTGACAGCTGGCATCTCATTTCTATATGTGTGGGTAGTAAGTGCATCCTTACAGCCTGTGAAGGTTAAGGGACAGTGAGTCTGTGAAGGTTTGGGGAAGAGAATGGGAAAATTTCCAGTTCATGCCTGCTAACTGGTTATTAGTGTGCTGACAAACAATGCTCACGTTGTTATTTCTCAGTCCAGGCTCAACTGACAGCCCTCTAAAATGGATGACACAGGTTGAAATTTCCTTGTGACAGCTTGGATACCTAATAGTAAAGTCTCAGGAGTGCAGCAGAGTCTTCCAGGGACATCAGTGAGAGCAGAAATAAGCAGAAGATTTAAAATAAGCAGAAAACTAATCTGTTTCTTCACTCTAACAGCAGGCCAACCCAGGAAAGGACTGAAACGCCTATGTAATATGGAGAAACAAATTTTTGCTTTTGTCTGTAACCTGAGTAATCTCATGTGAACAGAGTGCCTTCCCTGGGGCTTTTGACCAGAGACCCTTCAGGTAATGCATCCATACAACATCTGATATCATTGATTTGAGATGAGGGCACAACTAATGGCATGCAGGAGCAAATTTCTCCTGTACCAAGAAAGTGTGTGAGGGAGGGGGGGAAAAAATCAACTTTTGTTTTCCTTTTTTTTTTAGTTCACCAGTTAATTTGCATCTTATCAGTGGGGAACTATGAAGTGTTTGGCAAAGGATGAAAGCAAATCCATAATGGAACTGTGTGAGCGAAGTAGTTTTCATTTTCTTTTGGCCTCAGAGAGCACCGGGGAAAGTGTGGGAGTGCCTGGGTGCTGCTGCAGATGCTGACGTGTTGGATGAGACAACGAGAGCGGATCCAAGCGAGGTCCATCCAGCAGTGCGCTCCTCTCCTCCCACCAGCCCGGCTTAGACGCAGCTCTCGTGTTGCAGCCACCCTGCCAGAACCCCCTGGGTGAGACGGGACCCTGGGCAAACACCCTCCTACATCTTTCTTCCCTGCTGCCACAAGCAATCTGTCACTCCTCTTCCCAAACCACCCTCCACCTACGCACAAAGCCAGAACTGTAAGGAACGCCCTCTTCCCTCCTCCTTTTCCTCCTCCCGAGCCTGTTCTCCGTGGGTGAAAAATGCTCTCTTCCCAGAGATCTGGTCACCCCCGACTTTGGCTTTGAGACCCAAGCTGTTTGATACCTTTTAGGACTACAGCTTGGAAAGCTCTGCTTGCAGATCCATTATGTTAGTTTTTCAATTGCATATAATTGCACATGTGCAGGTGGGAAAGGGCTATTTGCTTCCCACTCGCTTTGATACGCCTCCCTCCCTAAGAGGACCGCTTACTTCCCTTCCTGCTCCCAGCCTCCCACGCATTTAGCAATGAGAAATGCTGCAGAAAACTGACCAGCTACCAACCCGCCCACCTGAGGAGGAGGAGCACCAGCAGCACATTTCTCTCGCTCTCAGCTTTTTAAACACAGTTATAAAGAGCTGTAGCGTGGGTGGAAGTAGCTGTAGGGAGTGTGTGTGGGAATGGGGCTAGAGGAAAGTTCATTTTTTTCTTGGTTGGACAGTTAACTTCTAGTGGACAAAAAGAATACCCCAAAGATACCTCACTGCTGAGGGTGTCTTTGGCTGTATAATTAGTTCTTAAGGTTGAGTTTCCCAGGTCTGGGAAGGATGAAGTAGAGAATGAAGCAAGTGATGGCAGGTAAGCTTGCCTTCCAGACTTCAGGAGTCTGCTTAGCAAATGATATCTGTATTGCATCTCATTGTGACACGTCTGTTGTTCTGCTCTCTATGTGTGTGCTTGAGTCTGTGAGAGTCAGAGCCGCCTGTATGTAGGAAGAGAAAAAGGCATGTGATTTTCACACCATGTGGGTCTGTATTTCAAGATACTGTCCCTGTTGGACCTCTTGAAATAGCATTGTCCCAGAATATCAGTTAATTCAAGATTTACTGTGTGTGCTTCTATGAGAAGGTTTATATTAACTGATTGTTATTTGAGGTGCTTTGCTTGTATTAGATGAAAATAGCAGTGGAACTAGTGAGGAAAACAGAACTTCTAAGACTTGTGGTAAGGAGCATGAAGTGGTAGTGCTGTTTCTTAAGAAATCTCTCTGATATACTCCAAGAACCAAGGGTTCTCAGTGGCTGTGAGTTTCTGACTTGCTTTGACTTAGCTATCTGAAATACAGATTTTACAATATATAACCCTCATCAAAGTTGCCCTAACACGAGTTAGTTGCACACATTCTTCTCAAGCCCAAACTCTGCCCATAAATTGGTTTTGACTAGATTTCTCACCAGCATCAGACTTTCCATGTATGTTACTGATGCAGAATCTTAAATCAGGATTTGCTCTTTAATGATTCAGAGGTGAAATAACAGATAAATAATGAAACTTGACTCTGAAAGTACTGGAGATATCTGAAAAAGTATTGTGCAGGACATGCAATTTTCTCCTAGTGAGTAGAAGCCTCAAGCCTGGGAACTGGGCTCGCTGACTTCAGTGCCTTCCTCCACAGCCCGTCTCCTATGGCTCTGCAAGTTTTACCTTAGAGTTGGAAGGAAAATGTAGGCATAACTTTCAAGCTCAGAAACAAGGGAAGTTATGAATAAGCCTAATTAACACATCTGCATGTGACACAACAGACAGATCAGCTGATGGACTTGTGTTAGCAAGAGCTAGAGCCCTATCAATGGAGATGTAACTTCAATGGAACTAATTATCATGGTGTTTTAAAAGTCTTATTTATGAATGGTGAATAATATTTTAAATATATCCTTCTAACCTTCCACTGAAATTTATGTAACTTATAATTATAATCTACTGGAATTACATACCCAGCCTGAGAAGAAACAGTATTCCAAATAATAAGTTCATGTCACTTGACTGATTTACTTTAAAACATTGCAGCAATTCCTTTGTCAGTAGCATTTTGAAGCACTATTGGCTGGCTTGTAATTCTATCTCATATTTAGCATTGGCTCAGTTAACTTTGGAGGTAGTCCTTTTCACACCTTGTATATCAATGAATGAACATCAGATTTTAAATGCAGATTATATACTTATCTTGCCAACTATAGTTAGCCTGACATTTTCCTTGTATGATCTATCTATTGTGGAAGAATTGTATTATTAAAGAAGCAGTAAAAAAAAAAAACCCAAACATTTAGAATCATTAAAAATCTATTTTAGAACCTCAGTCCTGTATGTAAGATTCCTCTTGGCCTCCCTGTTGTGTCTGTTATTCAGCTGGAATGTCACACACTTTGGTCTTAAACCATCTGCTTCCTTCTCAGGGGTGGTAGTGAATGACTACTTACCTGTTTTGTTTCCATCAGTATCATAGTGAATTAAGCACAAAAGCATTTGATGCTAATTAGTAGCTTTCTGGCAGACCAGGGAATTGAGCACCTCAGATGTTTATTTCAGGCATTTGTTAGTCTAAATTAAAGTGAGGCTCTTCAGCAGGTCAATTTTGCTGACAGTCTGACGGTCAGTATCTTATTAAATGAATGTGGTGTATTCAAACCTTTCTGTGTTTCTCATCTGGCACCTCACACAAGTATTAATTTTCACTTATATCTACATTTAATTTTAAAAGTCAATATTAAGAATATGTTTCAAAATTTCTTTCTGTTTTATTTCATCCTGCAGTATAGTGAAAACTGTTCCTAAAATAATGACTTGAACATTGCCTTGGGAAAGGTATTTCCTTTAATGCCACAAATGATGCAAAGGGCAGCAGAACAAAGTGGAGAACTTGAAAATGAGAGAAAAAATAGGTCAGTAGAATAAATAGAGGTCTTTAAGCTATTAAATAAGCATATATCACTCACTGCTGCAGATATATTCTGTTCAAAGTATAAATTATAAGCATCCAATATGGGATCATGAGTTTCAATGCAACTCAGTTTATCAGCTCTGTGTATAATGATTAACCTGGCAAAAGGATGTGTAGCAAGTCAGAAGGAGAAGTGTTTGCCTTTGTTTTGGGTTTTTTGGTTTTTTTTTAAGAAAAAAATATGGTCAGCCCAGATTCTAAACAAACTTGCAATGGCAGTGACAGAGTACTTGGTTCCTTGAGCACTTATTGAGTGGATATACTCCCCTAGGGACACAGTGCTCAGTGAAGAAAGGCAGTGGCAGCTGTGGCAGGGCACAACGTAGATTTAAATTGTTCCAAAGCAAATACATGATTTCTAGCATCATTAGCTCCTCTCTGTAATCTCAGCCCTGCATCTGCTTTGTGGATTTCATGGTGCCACTGGTTCTCCTGTGGTGACCCAGACAGCCCATCTCTCCCTGTGTCTCTGCAGCAGCAGGCTGGAGCAGGGGCTTATGCTGCTAACAGCTCTGTATGGGAAAATATATAATGATTTCAGAAATAACACACAACTCAAGGTGATTGAGTCATGCTTTAACACACCTCTGTCTGCCAAGAAAAATGCAGGCACTCCCTTACAGAGCTGTTGCTAAGAGCACTTCTTTGGGCTCTAGGAGAGAGAAGGTGCTTTATTGTACAGTTAACTGCAGGAGTTAACAGCAGGGTTTCAATCTGGGACCTGCCAAGAAATTAAAGCATGTAATTAAAGGCTGTGCTTCTGCCTAGGAGATGTTGCACCATGTAGAATTAGTCTGGGACATTATTCTGTAAATTTAAGACACTTTGAAAAGTGATTTTTATTAGCATTTGTAGCCTAAAAAAATAAAGAAGAGAAAGTTCTGGCCAGCACAAAACATGTTTGTTTGTTTTATGCTAAATTTAAATAACTTCATAAGAAAGCAGAGATTTCATGTAAAAAAAAAACAGAGAGAGAGAGAGAAATCCATTTTCAATTTGCAATGTTAATGGAAATTTTTTTCCCCATGACTGAGCAGGAGAATCATGATCTGTGCATTCCCATTCCTGTGTCTCCATTAGCATCCCTTAGCTTTTGTGAGTGTTTTAGAACATTCACCATGAACCAGTTACCTTCCTAGTAGGAAACAGCTGAACTTTGCAGGTATAGCTGCCTGTCACCTACATTACAACAGCAACCTACAATTTTCAGCATATTTCAAATAGTCAGAAGTATCAGGCAATGAGAAATGACTTTGTAGCTCTTTCACTGTTCTATTTTAGTTTTCATTTCTATGAAGAAAGTCATCTGTTTCATTGTAATATCAACATTAACCTTTTAGTTGACACAGTAGGACACCATACATGGGTGATAACAAATGGCATCTTGTCATTGCTCCTATTAGTGAGCTAAAAAATAAATATAGTTTATCTGTATGTTTGCAGTGCATGTACCAGTAAAAAGCCACATAGCACAATGGCCTAGGATTGTGGGATCCAGAGGAAGAAGGTTCAGATGCTTTGAATTTCTGTGTTGCTTTACAAATTAACACATGGAATATATTTTCCATTTATGTCTTAAATAAAAGTGTTCTGTGAACTGTTATAAACTGATATTTTAAAGGGTTTTCCCTGTGTTACAAAGAATGCATGCTTTTTCTTTCCAAGGAAATAATTTGACCATGGCTTCACATGTGAGCCTGTAACTCTGCTACCTATCAGCTGTTCTGCAGAGGGAAATGAGCCTATTTTTTTAGCACAAGGCAAACAAATCCTCAGTGTATTAAAATGTTCCCACTCAGCCATGCTCCTTTCCCCAGGAGTCAATTTATGTTTTCTTCTGAGGAAATTTCCCACCTAGCTAAGAATTTCCCACCTTCTTTACTTTTTAAATAAAACAAAAACAACAACAAAAACAACAACAACAAGAAGAAAAAAAGCCTAGTATTTTTATTTACAGAAGTAAAAAGCCCCAAACTCTGTCATGTTCTCCAGCATGTCATTTCAGGAAGTTGTAAGGTATTTGCAATCATCTGTCTGTTTCCCAGGGACTCATTTGCTTTTGTTAGTTATTCACAGTAATCACTCCAAGTGCTTGTAGGAACCATAATTACCACAGAATGACTGCAACAAAGGGTTGTGACTTTGTCATTGCAGAGTCACAACCAGAGCAGCTCTCTCTGGATTCAGTGTGCTAATTCTGGAAGGTGAAGGAAAACATTCACCCTTCAAGATGTGACTTCAGTATCTGGGAACTTGTTGCCCAAGACTGCAGTGACCTCACTGTGTAACCTGCATGTTCCCTGTTCAAGAGGAGGAACTGTTTGCAGATCTGTTATAATCTTTCACACCTCTCTAATTTGTAGAACATGAGCATTACATACTTATCTCAGGGGAAAAAAGCTATAACCCAGGTGTGTTTTTAAGGAGCTTTAGCTCAGGAAATAGCTAAATTGAAACTGTAGTTTAGTTCACTTTCTGTCTCCCTTTCCCAGACAGGTCTGGGTTAATTACTAACCAACCTTCGAATATCCATTTCCTCCTCTTGCACCTTTTCTGTATAAACTGTGTATATTTGTTCAGCCACTGTTGCAGGATCACCCCCACCCTGCTCAAGTCCAAAGGTTTAGCAGTTTTGTTTAGCTTATAAATCTAAAGATGAGTAAGGTAAGACAGGTTTTGTAAACGAGTTACTGTATTTATTTTAGTGATACTGCATTGACTTAAAATTTGGTGCTGTTGGGTCAAAATTTAAAATATATTGCAGTTTGAAGTTTTTGAAATTCTTTTTCAGTATTACTATCTGGAATGATAGTTTATGCCTAAGTTACTAATTTAGAAAGTGAGACATTCGAGGTAGACAGACAGCGTATGTGTCACGTTCATTTGTGTCTATCCACATTCTCATTTTTGCCAATGAAAATTATAAATATCACAGTTTACTGGAGAATTTTCAAGATTAGTAGTCTTACTTCTGAGAGTGCTGTCTGAAGGATTTATAGGCATCAGGAGAGCTGATTCATAATTGTGCTCCATAGTGTTTAGTTTAATTGTTTAACTTTTTTATTCCACTTCAACCTGAACAACAAAACCCCCTACAGTTCAGAGCTGATGGCATTTGCACTCTCTGTAGTTATGTTATTCAGCACACATGCTACAAAGAAAGAAACTGAGACCTTAGGCTTTCCATAATATTCCCTGCTGTTTCTGCTATCAGTGGCGAAGGCTATGGAAGACACGAGGAACATTTGACTACTGCTTTTCTGACTTGGATACAGCTGGTGACAAGGAGAGGCCAGCTGCTGATAGCTCATTCTGGCTTCTCCTTCCATCACTCAGATAGGAAATGCTGCTGCTTTAAAGACATTAGAATGGCTCTGCCATTCTGGAATAGGAAAAATTCTTTCTCAGCTCAGTACATCTGTAAACTATTTTTAAGGCAAAGTATGAGGATTAGTAACACTTACTGCATGGTGGCCCAGGGAACTGCAGGGCTCATGAAGCCACCTGTGGCCCAAAGGGGAGCTGGAAACCTTGAAACATTTTATTAGAGGAATGAAAGATACTTTGAGAAACTGAGGGGAAAATAAATTGTGATAGAATTTTTGAGAACTATGGATTTATTGTTATTCTAGTATCTTGTAGTTGTTCCCCAGAAGATTACAGGTCTTGGAAACAAAAAAAATCCAGTAACCTGGGGATTTCTCTTCTGTGCATGTTCCTTTGCTGGCACTTGACAAGCTTTTAGCATCCAGAGTATCTTTGCAAGTTTTGGATAGGCCTCCTTGTAGCTTCATTTGATTTTCATTTTCCATGTATGAGAAGAAAGAGTAAATTAATTTGCTTTCTCTAATTGAGGACTTTTTAGATCTGTTTTATCCCTGCTAAGTAGCCTCTTTTCCTAACTGGTGAATACTAGGCTACTCAACTGTTCCAGGCAGAGAAGTCAGTCCAAACTTTTGAGCATCCTGTTTGGAACCTTTTCTAACCCTAACATACCTTTTTGAAAGTAGGAGAACATCCTGATTCTTTCCCTGTAACTCTTATTAAATCCATGTCTGAATTTCTCTATGTGAAAAAAAAAAATAAAGCCAAATATAATGCTAAAATAGAATTATTTCTTACTTTGCAATTGATTTTGCACATATAATATATTTTTTTTTCCTCCCTCACAGGTGCTTTGACAGTTTTGAACCTTCAGGTAACAAACAGTTAACAGCATGCTGCAGCAATACAAGAAATCCTCAGAGAGCTAGGTTGTACATCCTAAAAGCAGATAAAATCGTTCAACTCTGCAGGCAACAGGCCTTTACTCAACTATTTATAGAGCTATTTATAGGAGAAGAGAAGGGAAAGAAGAAAAGGAATTAGTAAATGAGTTTGAAAAGCATAGGTACTTAGAATTCAAGGTTGATGTGCTGATTTAGGAAGTCGGGAGATATGACAGAAAAAAGGTAAGGAATGTTAAGTGTTACAAAGACAAAGGCTGTTTTTTTCTCCTTTTGTCACCTTCCTGTGCTTTGGATTTTTTTTCTTTTCCCACCCAGCCATTTCAAAGGCATATCCTTGCAATGACGCATCAGTTTTCTGTCTGCTTGAGGTTTAGAAATAGCTGAGCTGTTATAAATAGATCACAATCTGCAAGAGACTAAGACAATGGAAATACTGTAAAAGCTTCACTGAAAAATTTAGAGGTGGATTGAGACTCTGGCTGTCTCATAGAGTAGAAGTGCTCAGTTTGAAATGCTTTATTAACACTGCAGAGGAACCCATGCTCTTTGTGCAGCAGGGGGGAGTAGCCAGGTGGAATCAGGTGGTGCTTTTGGTCACAGTGCCAAGCAGAGAGCGATGTCCAGCCCGTCCCTGGGAGCTCTTGGCTCAAAGACGTGAGAAGGAGGCACTTTGCTGTTCCTTACTGCAAACATGAGAGGCAGTTATTCTTTTATACACCCTAGAGACACCAGATCAGAATGTATAACTTTTACACCAGTTTTTCTACCAGTACTTGTGTACTCTGAGTTGATAGCATTCGTCAAGTTTGCTCCCTTTTCCACTTTGCCTCCCAAACACCTTAACTTTCACGAGGTGTTGTAGCATATGAATAAAAGCTTGACCTTGTTCAATAAGGCAGAGAAAAAAATCAAAACTGGGAAACAGTTGAATATCCCTTTGTTTCTGTTTGAGTGATGCCTTTGTAAGGTCATTTGGTTCCTGGCAGCACTTCTAAACAGACTTTGGAAGAACCAGTAGTTGTCCGGCACTGTAACCTGACACCTGGGAGTGGTGTTATTCCCCCAGCCATATACAAATCGCTGAGGTCCATTTTCTTATACTTGACTATACAATTCTGTTAGAGAGACTGAGAAAGATGCTTTGGTAACTGATAGTAAAATAAGACATTAAATGGAAGGAACAAACTTTCTCAAAGATATGTTTCTGCCTTAAAGAGGAGCTGCTTCCTGAAACCAGGCTATATCCCAGTAGTTATATCATGGCAATTAGCTTATCAGAAGCTGACCATTCTCAATCCTTGCCAAACACAAACCACTAATGGAGGACCTGGTCTCTGCCTGAAGTCCATCCCCAGTTGTTGTAATAGAACTTTAGGGCAGTACACACTGCAGAATCAGGTCCTTCAAACCTAAATTAGCATTCTGTTGGAAACTAAACATATGTTGGGTTTTTGGTTTTTTTTTTCACTGTCAATAATTTTGTTTCCAGGTTTGGAAAAGAAATATTGCTGTGGAAGAATCCAATGAATTTATTAATGAACTCAGTAAGCATGTAACTATTATTATCTTCTGAGATTTTGTTTGTCTTATTTTTATCTTAAATTTCAGACTCTAAAATAAACATATGTTCTGAAGCTTTCCACTGAGAATACTACAATGTGCTGTCTTAAATACATTGTGATAACTGGGATATTGTAGGAAACAAGTAAATAGCTGTGTACACTATTTCTGAAACAATTTGTACCTTTACATGAAGTACTTTTCTCACATTCCACTGATAGCCCTAAAAAGAAAATATCTAAAATATTTCTTGGATATTATTAATATTTTTCTTTCCAACCAGAAAACAGAATACAAAATTTGAAAAAGTATTTAACTTTGTCCTCTAATATTAAAAGAGAACATTAAATCTGCTATTACTATTCCATTGCATCACTGGCAACATAATTTACCTGTCCAAAGCCCATTTTCAATAGCTGAGTCCTTCAATTTGTCAAAAAAGCTTCTATTTCACAGTCAATTTTGATCAGAGATGCTGCTTCGAGTCCCAGTGTAACTGAAGTCTGTGGCAGCCCTCTTACTGAGATTTAACTACTCAGGTTCTTTGTTCTTTACAGTGAGGATATCATCTCAAGAGTTTGAGAAGGGCTTCAGTAAATTCCTCAGTATTTTCATACTTTGAGGGGATGGAACTGTTTGAAATTCACCTAAAAACTAAATTCAACTACTAGCATTACTTGGATGTTCTCCTAATAATCAAGAAATTAAGAGATCAACCCATCAGTTATGTTGGAGGTCCTGAGAGGAAATACAGAATAAAAAGAGCAGTATGCTTTCTGGGAAAAGAGGCTAAATGGCTTGGCTAACTCTGACTCCCTTCTGTATGACCAGTAAAATTTACTGCTTTTATTTATACTGAGGCAATTCAGCTCTAGGGAGAGTTAGATGTGAGGCCTCTGAAGTCAGCAGCTAGCCTTGGTCCAAATTTGATGCAACGTGTTCCTCAGTGCAAAAGATTATTTCACTGCTTGTGTCACTTAAATTTACGGTACTAAACAAAACTGTTTTAGTCTTTGTTTGGGTTTACAATGCTACATGTGAAAATCTGAATTTAACCAGGAAGATAAAACTATATGACTGCACTTGCATCTGATTAAATCAAACAAAAACCTTCAGGTGAAAAGTGTTCTGAGTTATCACCTTTTGTTTTTGTTTTTAACCATAGAAATTGTGAGAACTAGTCCTTGTATTAAAATAAAAGAATATGTAGTGCTATATAAAATCAAAAGTAATTTTCTTGAATAGTCTTTCAATATGTAGAATATGGAATCTCAATTAAAATTTTCTTTGGTCAAGGAATATTTTGCCCTGAAGTGGTATGGTATTTCCTTTAAAAGCTATTGTCAGAAATTCAATTTTTTTAAAAGCTGAGAACTCAGATTCCCATTGACCTCATGTCATTGCCTAGTAATTAGGAAAGCAGGGATAGCCAACCCTACATGCATTTCTTTTGTGGAGGTAAAAGACAATATTAGTAAAGAATTTCTTGCTTGATGCTGGTATTTGCTCAACCCCTTGCTCTCAGAGGGGACAGAAGGAAGTTCCTAGGGATCAGAGAGAGAAGAGGTCAGTTTGCTGTCCCTTGGTCACAAACCTGCACTCATCAAACACATGAAGCTCAGTAGGTACTTGGTACACTCAGAACACAGCATAAAAACATTTGTATTTCCAAAGGCATATAGAAGTAAGGACTCATTGTGCAGGACATAGTGGGCAGAGGACGTAGGAGGATGTGTCATATTTTCAAATGCTTTGCCTGCCCTACTAATTTTGCATTTTAGTTTTAACATTTTTGTGTTTATATAGAATAAGATGTATGAGCATGTGGGAGATATCTTTTGAAGTTTTAGAAGTTGAACTTTTTCTGGGGACACCCCACTAGGGACCCCAGAGGATCCAAGCAGATCCATCTCTAAGCTCTGTCCAGTTAAGCTTCCTTACCTCTGTGAAGACAGGCAATGCAGAATTCATAGCAAGTTCAGTGGATAAATTGCATAAATTGTCTCTAGTTCCTGCCTGGACTACAGTGTCAGCAGGGCTTTGCACACTTCCCAGTCTGGAAGGTCATGACAGGATCCAGAACAAGATATTTTTACATCTATTCAGTGGCATCCGTGTTGTCAGCAGCCCAACTTAAACATTTACTCTGTGGACAGCAAACTCAATGAAGCTGTATTTCCTATGGGTTTGTGTATTTGCATTTTTATAAAGCCCTCCCTTGTGTCACCACTTTAAATGCCTGTTCCCTCTCCTTTTCTCCAGTTTCCTCCTCTATTCCCTTACCTGCCTCCAGGTTCTTCACTGCTGCTCAGGCACAAACAGTGATTCACTGGATAAATGGACACTGGACACTGTGGAGTTGCTGCCCTGGACATTCCTCCCATGGAGGGCACTGTCTTGCCTTTCTTTTCTGCATTGATGTCCACACTATGTTGTAGGAATTTACTATTTGTGCCTATTAAAAATAATATCTGCCAGTGGGATCAAAGGTCTTGAGGTGAGGAAAGGTTGATTACTACATAAGCAGACACCATTCAAAGACAAATCTGAATTTAAGGGAAAAAAAAAGAAAAAGCCCTATCCAGCGGGGAAAAGTTGGTGTGTACACACACAGTAAAGATAGTCACAGTATACATAGTTTCTGTTTTTGGTTTTGTGCATTTGCTCTCCCTTTGCTAATGAATGTAATGCTTCTGAAAGTGTTAGATTAAAATTCAGAGGAAGGAAATACTCTGCTTCCCTGCCAAACTGGACAGACCATGCCCTGGTTGTCTTGCTGGCGGTGAATACTTTGTCCTTGGTTACCATTAACATTGCTGCAGCTGTGTATGATTTGCTGGTTCACTTGATGACTGTTTCTCAGTTCCTCTGTTGGGATTTTGCTCTAACTGGTAACCTAAGTGGTTTCAGTCTTTGAAGAAGTAAGCAAAAGTCACACTGTTCCTCATACTGACTTAAAGTCTTCCCAGATTGTTCCTGGGATATGTACAAACTGTTGTGTTATAAAGAACTTCCTCTAGAAGAAGAAGTGAATGTCATTGTTGCCTTAATGCTTAGTGCTTCTCCTAGCAAAGGATTGATTTTTAAAAAAAGTCGTTTTCATGTTATGCAAAATATATTAAAGGTCTAATGGAAAGGGAAGGTTTTCTGTTGACTTCATTGTGTTCTGGAGCAAGTCCTAGCAGCATAAATCTCACCTTCAAGGTATCTTTCTAATCTGACTGATGTAAATTATTCTTTTTTTGTTGTTTTTTTGGCTCAGAGTTAAAAGCTGCCAAAGGATAGCAGAATATTTTGTATCAACCAGAAATTCTTGATTTCAAAGTACAATTCCAGCTTATCAAAGAAACCAGTAAATTTTCTAAACTTGGAAATTTAAGCTCCTAGAAACCATAATTGTTTTATTTCTGCTACCTAAGGAATAAATCATGGAGTCAACTGACACCACCTTGTCCTTTTCAAGCAAAGTCTACTATGGTTAGCTATGTGTAGTCCCAGCAGGTATTTATAATTACTTTCATTTTACTTTTAAAAGATAACTACTTTGCTTTAATTTCTCAGTTTATTTGGTGCTTTCTTTTATACATGACATTTGGTTATTTGTTTTTTAAGCCATTAAGAATTTCTAACTATTTTGGCAATCATTCTCACCATGATATATGATTAAGTTGTATGGGAACACAAATCGAAATCTTTATAAAGTAACATATGAATTGAATCAAAATCCCACAAACTCATAGGCATGGATAATTTAACCATGTTTATGTATGATTTATATCCACTTTAGAAAGTATTACTTCTGAATTTTCTTATATCCAGTGGTCATGTACATATTTATTAGTGTCACTCTATTAGCTAGGTAAAAAAAGGTTGTTTTTTTGGCATATTACACTTATATATACACTTTACTGTCATTCAGAGCGCGAGGTTTTTGATAAAGAGGTATTTCAATTAATTTGAATGGATTTTACACCCAACTCAGCTTTTTCTTTTCTGTTTCATACTAGCAACTCTTCTTAAAAAAAACTTTATACTTTTACAGCTACATTTCCTTTTCTCTGAAGACTGCTTTGACTAGAAATATTTGACAACGATACATTAGGACAGTTTGTGAGGAGTGGAGCAGCTTCTCTATTTTTCCTAATTTGTAACAGGCTGTAATCCAGGTGTTTACACACAGCCTCGCTGAAAGAAACAACCATGCAGAGCCCCTGCTATGTTCAGTTCTGCCCAGGCTGGAGTAGCTTGTCAGGCTGGAATAATGCTGTTCTGAGCTCAGGCTTTTCACAATGCTCACCTCACCACACTCAGCTGGAGATGGATTGGGCTTTTTAACTCAGTAAGAAACCATTATATATATATATATATAATAACATTGTACATTACTCTTTATTAGTCATATTCTATACTCTGGTCCTCAGCTGTAACTTCTTGTTCACATACTAGGTTATGCAGCAGCCTACAAAGAAATGTTATGTATTTGGTCTTAATTCCTCTATTCAGAGATCATCCCAAAACCTATTTCATTTTTTTTAAATTATACTTAGGAAATGACCCTCTGAAACCAGGTGGAAGGAATGGGGATGATCATGATGCAAGTCCTTAAAAACACAGCTGCAAGAAAAGGAAAAACACAGCAGGCTCCAAGCAAGGCTGCAGAAGATGGTCACATTCTTAGTGTGATGGGCAACAGTGAGTTATCAGAGTTGAGAAGAAAACTGCTTTTAAGGCTCCAGTAAATGTGACTACAAAGATCTGCTTTTCCTTTTTAGTTGACAAACAATGACTGCAAATTATTTGAATTACATGTTCACCCTAAAAGCTTTTGTAGTAATTTGCCAAAATAGTCGCCATCAAGATGAAATAATTTTGTTTGGAGCTTAGATCTGGTTTATTACAGTGACATTTTGTAATAAAACCCCCACTAGATGAGCTGATAATTGTCTGTCTCTGAATTCTGCAAGATTACAGGAGGCCTGCTCTCCTTGTCTCAGACGTGGTTTCTCTTTGTGGTTAATTAGCCGTGGGGGAGATTCTCAGAGATGATGAGTACTGAAAATCCTTCCAGAAACAGATGATAAACAAGCCTTCTCCTGCCCCAGGTCATCTCCCCATGGAAATT